>PITA01016888.1:13114-45091 GCA_004023965.1 Spilogale gracilis | reverse complement strand
TTACATAGCTTTGGATTAATAGTTGCTCCTTTTTCTTAAAAAATGTTAGTTTATCTTTCTAGCTTGAATTTCTCTTTCAGTACATACTTTCAAAAACCTCTGTGTCTCTAGACAAGACCAGGCCTGACCTTTGCTTTCATTTAAGCTAGCTTTGTCTCCTCACATACACTCAATTAAACTCTTTGTCCCCTTTCTCCTTTCCTTTATTGTCATCAATAACACTAGAAACTCCCATCTTCATTTTCTCAGGTAATTGAATTGGTGAATTATTTTGACATTAATCTGGATTTTTTTTTTAATGAACCTTCCCTTCCATTAAACTTCCATCATTAATGGTTTTCTCTCTTTCCCACAATTAAATTGGGCATGATTTCTTAGAATCTTGCAAATCAAAGGTTACAAAACCACCATTGCTTCCCATGAGATCAGTGAAGCTTAGTACACTTCACTTTTATAAATTCACACTTGTATACTTTCTTAAGGACCTGGCATTAATGAATGAAAAGATATATTTAAAGTTTTTCTTCTTTGCACATTTATTTCTTTCAGGAGCAATCTGTGGTAGAAATAACACCTACCAGAGAAATTCAAAGGGGCCATGTGGGACATGTAATTTTATATTTTATAATAATTACATAATGAATTATTTTGTGTAATTTATTTAATAATTTTTAAGATACTATTATCATATGATAGGGCGCTGGGGTGGCTAAGTGGGTTAAAGCCTCTGCCTTTGGCTCAGGTCATGATCCCTGAGTCCTGGGATCCAGGCCCATATTGGGCTCTCTGCACAGCGGTGAGCCTGCTTCCTCCTCTCTCTCTCTCTCTCTCTCTCTCTCAATCTGCCTACTTGTGTTCTCTCTCTCTCTCTGTCAAGTAAATAAATAAAAATTAAAAAAAAGATTTTAGGGCGCCTGGGTGGCTCAGTTGGTTGAGCGACTGCCTTCGGCTCAGGTCATGATCCTGGTGACCCAGGATCGAGTCCTGCATTGGGCTTCCTGCTCGGCGGGGAGCCTGCTTCTCCCTCTCTCAGTCCCTCTGCTTCTGTTCCCTCTCTAGCTGTGTTTCTCTCTGTCAAATAAATAAAAAAATAAATAAATAAAAGATTTTTAAAAAGATACTATGATCATATGATAAATATTCTTATATTGGTAGCTGGTTATTATTGCAGTTGGTTAGAATGACCTAATTCTGCTCTGGTCATCTTTACTCCAAATGCATACATAGCATCTACAATGTTACAATCCAGGGTGTGGTGGGGTAGTTAGTAGAAAGGAGTAGTACAGAAGTAAGTGAAGTGAAAAATTCATTGTGCAAATGTTAATGCCATAGTAACAGAGAGAAAACAGAGCTTAGTTACTAATAACAGGGAAGATAGATTTCATAGGAAATTAGCTTTTAGGCAAATTTTAAAAGATAGCACATCACCAGTGCACAAGAAGGAGACAGCACTGGTTTATCCTTGGTTCATGTTATAAGGAGTTCATTTTTTTGTAGAAACTTTAAAAAACAACAAAGAACCAATTAAAAGTCATATTTATTTTAATTAACACATGTTCAGGCCATTTTAAATGATGTCCATTATACAGTACACCTCCCCAGGATGTTTGTGTGGCTTACTCGGTTAAGTGACTGCCTTTGGCTGCCTTCAGCTCAGGTAGTGATCCCAGGGTCCTGGAATTGAGTCCCAAGTCAGGCTTCCCGCTGAGTAGGGAGACTGCTTACCCCTCTGCCTACCTCTCCCCATGCTTGTGCTCTCTCTTTCTCTGACAAATAAATAAAATCTTTAAATAAATAAATAAATAAATAAATAAATAAATAAATAAATTCTCCCTGAATAAAATAGTTCATTAGTCTAATTCCCAACAGTTACTTCAGTTCTTTTTGAAGTTTTTGAATATGTATGTTAACTTCAAATTAGCATATTTTATTAATTATGCCTTGACTGATGTTTCCATTTTACATGGAACTTAATTTGGATAATACTCAGTAGATGGTTGTAGACAGTTGGCTTCCAACACATGCATTTACCTATACTTGCTCACTTAGATTTCAAAGTATTAGTTCATTATGCATCAGGATTGTTTTAGCCAATTTCTGTGTCTTACATATACTTCCATTAAATAACTGATTCAGAATAAATAATGATGGTTCCTTATGTGAAAATGAAGCAAATGAGCTCAAGTTAATTTCATTCTTTCATTCTATGCAAGCATTTGAAGATTTTAAATATGTTGACAAACTAGAATACCGAAAAATTACATGAAGTGCAATTTGTAATTTTTTTAAGGGCAAACTTAGTTCATGCAAGAAACATTCTGCTGCATTGAACAAAAGCTATGCATTGGATTTTTTTCAAATACTAATTGTTTTAAAACAAAACAAAACAGCAAGGGAATAATAATACTTCATAATTACTACATGATTTTTATTATTTTTTTTCCATATAGAGGAGAGGGTTGTTAAAAATGATTTGCTCAGGTTGTCAAATATACTAGTTAAGCACTGAGGCACAGTTGATCTAGGAGTTGGATGTTAAGTAATGCAAATAAAGTTGTGTGGCTGTTATACTGAAGCATATCAGGGTTTGGTAGGAAATGAGGTGGTTATTAAAGCAGGCAGGGGTTATAAACTGGTCTTGTATCCAGACCATAACTTTGCATGTATTCTCATTGATTGATAGATTACCTCATTTATTTATTCATTCCTTCAATGGTTATTTATTGAATCTAGATTTTATCTGAGGCATTTCCCTCAGAACTGAGAATACAGATATGAGCAAGAAAATCTCAGGGCCTATCTTCACAGTTTGTATAGCTTAACTTCCAAAATCACACAAAAGAGAAGTTGGAAACCACATAGTTGAAAACTACTAACTACCTAGATATCCAGTGTTTCTAATAAAAGCACTCAGGTCATCATACTAGAAGATTTTTAATAACATTTGTTCACATATTGTAAGTAGGACATGAAAGGTCACAGTGTTTATTACCATGTAAATTATTTTTGCCCATATTTTAAAATAGCTGATTTTTATACTATCAGGTTAAATTGCTAGTCTTATAATTGTTAGTTACAACTAAGGTAATCCAAACTAAATTTGCTAATTATTGGTTAAATTTTGGATTATTCATCTGAGCTTTCAAATGTAGCTACATGAGTCAGGTTCTCCCTTGCTTTTAAGAATTCTGAAAATTTTATGAAAATATTTATACAGTTGTCAATATTACTGATGCTATTCATGTCAGAATAAAATATGATGTCACCTCAATATTTTCTAATATTTCCTAAAAATATTTACTATAATTACTTCCAGGACAATTGAGGCTTACTCATCTATACAAAGCCTTCAAAGGGCTGAAAGGGAAAATTTTTCCTTTCCTTTCTTCTCTCTCTCTCTTTTTTTTTCCTTCACCTTTCTTTTCTATTATTTTCTCTTCTTTTCATGTTTTTCTATATCTTTGCTCACATGTCTTTACTGGGCTATTAAAAAGTTCTGTCATTAGGTTTGTGATTATTTTTTTAAAAAAGAAATCTTCTAGTGATATGTCTCCAAAACAACATATATTAATGTTTATAAAAATTATCTGTATATGTGTCAGCTTTTCAATGATTGGTCTAGATTTAAATAAAGAAACAGGATGAATTAAATTCTGTCTTGTCAGAATTAGAATATAGATAAAGTCTAAATATCCAAAGTGGTTATGCCCATTGATTAATTGCCAGTAAAATTGACTTTGAAATTTCAGTTGCCATATCACTTCAATGATCTACTTAAAATTTTTGACGTTATGTATATGTCTGATTACTTTTTCATAACTATGATATTGAAACACAGAACCATTTATACACAAATCTTTAAAGTGATGCCATATTATATTATATGGCTCTGTTGCTTAAAGTCAAACTAAACCATTTAAAATGTGAAAAGAAGGGGGCCTAGTTGACTAACTTGGAAGAGCATGTGACTCTTGATCTCAGGTTCATGAGTTCAAGCCCCACATTGGGTATAGAGATTACTTAAATAAAAAGATATTTAAAAATAAAATGTACAAAGAATTTCATAGTCAATATAATTGTTTTCACTATCATTGACTTGCCATGACTATGCTTAAATATTAAATGGTACTTAAGACAAAGTTTGAACAACTACCTAAGTCACCACACAATTATGGTGACTTCTACAAGATAGCTTTTTCTTCTTTTCATTTAGTTATTACTGATTTCTGTAACTGATTCTGAACACTTACACAATCTTCCTAGCAAAACTATATCTTCTTTAACTATCTGACACCAGCATAGAACAAGTAAAGACTATGCATAATAGAAATATGAGAGCAAACACAGTTTGACAAATTGTGTGAGTACTTATAAGAGGCACTGATTCATCGTATGCCACATACTGATGTGTATATAACACGAATTGTCTAAGCTCTAACTATTTTTTTTAAAGATTTTATTTATTTATTTGACAGAGAGAAACACAGCTAGAGAGGAAACACAAGCAGAGGGACTGAAAGAGGAAGAAGCAGGCTTCCTGCCAAGGGTCGATCTTGGGTCTCCAGGATCATGTCCTGAGCCGAAGGCAGTCGCTTAACCAACTATAAGCTCTAACTATTTTAACACTAGATTTTTCAGATACATTCCTCCTGAGATAAGACTACAGTGTTATACCTTCACATAGATTCATGTCTCTCATAGATAAGAACATTGACTCCTCCAACACCTTTCTTATTTACAATTCCATACCAAACCCTGTCCATAGCAAACATTTTAACATCTACATGAAACCAGGACTAAACCAGGACTAACCATCTCCTTTAGAGACACTAGGAACTCAGTCAAGTTGATGTTTTCTCTTGCTCATTATAGTTAGCTTTGGTCGATGAGTTTCCCAGATTATATGGTGGTGGTGGAGAAGGGACAACATCAACAATGACTATAAAGTGTGATTTATACAAAGTCATTAATTAATTAACTGTGTGCCAGACAGTTGAGCTGAACCAGAATTAAGGAATTCCAATCCAGTGACCTCATCATTTTTTAAGCTATCAACCTTTCTCCAATTTTCAATTCCATTCTTATATGGGTTAGAATCAAATATCTATCATTATTAATCATTTTTTAGCAAATACCCTCAACTGCCTGTTTTCTCCATCCCTCCCTTTTATGGGCTTGAATACATACTTACCTTCTAGTTGAACTCAGCTGTCCACCTTTGTCCAATACAAATTATACAAGCTGAAATTGCTAGAGGAAGTAAAAACAAACAAACAAAAAATTAAAGTGACAATTTGCTGTTTATTTACTATTTATTTATTTATTTATTTATTTATTTATTTTAGAGGGAGAGATAGCTAGAAGGTGGGGGAGAAGCAGAGGGAGACAGAGAATCCCAAGCAGATTTCTCATGAGTATGGAGCCCACCACAGGGCTTCATCTCACAACCCCGATATCATGACCTGGGCTGAAATCCAGCATTGTCACTTAACCAACTGAGCCATCCACCCACTGTGACAGTTTGCAATTTAACATCCACAAAACTGAACACACAAATTTGCTAGAAATCCTGTTACTATTACCCAGTAAATTGCTTTTTAACTTTACCTCATGACTCATATGTTGCTCTAAAATCTTCCAGGCCATTCTTTCCTTTATTCTCATTGAAGACTTTATTTTTTCATGGCAAAACAGAAGCACTTGACTGGACCTTATCACTCTCTCCATGTAACAAACATCTTCCAAATTACCTATATGTATATCAGTATATGTATTTCTATCTGTTACCATGTACATGGTGGTCCAGCTCCTTAAAAAGTCCAGTCCTACCATAAGCAAGAGATCACAAGACAAATAAAAATGCCTGACAAAATGAAATATTTGCTTCTAAAATATTCATTTTAGAGCATGTATTCTTGGCAAGCAGCTCATGTGTTACTAATTTTGTCTGACTCATTTTTTAGAGGTAGAATTTGATATATTTTATTTATTGAAGAAAAATAAGCTAATGTTTTTCCTTGATTTTGATCTAAGTCTCTAAGTTTTAATCACTGAGCAGCTTGTTTGTTAAAAAGGCAAAACAAACTAAAATTTAAGGGCTTAACCCTGCATTTTTAGAAAAGTACATCACGTTAAGAATGCTTCACTGAACATTAGATTGTTCAATTGAAAAATGTTGGTTTTAGAAATTAATTCTAATGTTTACACTATTTAATTGGTAGTAGTGATGTGAAGGACTGAATTCTGTTCTTTTACCACAAGTCATCTATTTTTAGTCAAGATTCATTAATGCCTAAGAGTAAGGAGTCTCTTGAAGTCAGTTTATAATGTTTCTTTAACATGTACTTTTGCCCACATTTTGGAACCTAAAAGAACTTAAGCCAGACAGAAATCTAAAATGAATATCATCAACACTGGACAAGAATTTGGTAAACCACTTAGGCCTAAATATGGCTTATCTGCATTTTCATCCTTGAAACTTCACTTTCTAATCGACAAATACCAAGTGTCCCCAAACCATTAAGCCCAATTTAACAAACAAGAATTGGTGGCCACTGGAAAACTCCAAATTTGCTACATTGGAAGTATTTTTGAAAACCAGTTCCCTACTTATGTACATTATGGTTAATGTTTTTGTTTCTTATTATAATTATATAATAAACAATAAAGAAGATATAACTGAAAACTTGAAGAGATTACAGATTTGGTTTATGCTTATATACATTTGAACTTGTAAGATTGAATGGTGTGAGTCCAGGAGCTTTATGATCAGACGTATAAAAAAAAAAAGGATTACTTCAGAATTCACTTATCTTAAAATGTGGCAAAACTGATAAATACATATAACCATTTAGTATACAGCAATTATTTTTAAATAACCACCATGGCGATTAATATCAAATGAGCACATATTATTAGAATATATGTGTGTATTTTCTGTAAAATGTGTTGCAGGGGTTATACTTGACATTGGTTGTTTCATTGAAAAAATAGATTTCTTTTTTTTTTTACAATGGATGGGATTATAAAAAGCTATACTCAAAGTTAGAAGTGAAGTAATCAATGTTATTAATTTAATATATGACCTGAATATAGGTCATATATCAAATATATGACCTTCAGTCAAGATGATTGGGCTGTGATTTTTATGTTTTCTCATCAGTTAATTTAATTCTATAAAGGCAGTATCTAAAGTAATAAATTTCTACCATGTATTATTATAATAACCCATCAAAAAAGACTTTGGAATGTTGCCCAGGTTCCACACCAGACAAGGCCCAGGGATGCCTTAGTGAAGCCTATACCGAATAAAGACAAAAGCACTGTGTGTCTTGTAGACTGCTAGCAGTCTGATACTTTGTTGTAGGAATAATGAGTTTGATAGGATTTTCTTTTGGAATAACAAGGTTAGAAATTGAAGGAACCATCCTATTGAGTCAAAGACCCTCTTAGAGATGCCAAACGGAGTTTTTTATAGTAAGTCCGAACAAAGACCTGTGAATAAAGGGGGAAAAAATAAATTTAAATAATAATAATAAATTATATATAACTTATAATATATATTATATATATAAACATGGCAACATCTAGTTCTACTGTATAATTTTGGAATCAGCAAAGGAATTGGTGCTGAATTGAGATAGTACTTCTAACGACCAGTTTTTCCAAAAGCCTTGTAATAAGATAAAATAAATTTACCACATATGATTACAGAGGGATATTTTAATCACTTTCATGGGAACTGCTCACTTGCTTTGAAATATATTTTTGTGCAAGTATATAAATACTACAGCACATTAATTTTAAGTATACATTTTCATGAAAAATGCTCAAATCTGGGTTGTCCTCTTAGTACCTGTTTATATTTTTTAAATCTCTTTGCTTTGTTTTTATTATCTTAAGTGGAGTAAGATAAGATGGATAGAATGTGTAGCTAAAAAAGAAAAATAGGTACTATTGATACAAATATAATTTCACATTTAGTGTATATGTGGTGATAAATCAGGCTTTAGTTTTCTTGGATAGAATTATATATATATACATTTTTTAATTTTATTTGTTTTGGTTTATATATTTTTGGTATTATATATAAATATATATATTTTGGTTTATACATTTTTTTAACATGAAGAAATTCTTAGCTATTAAAGCATTGTTTATAGTTATAGGAATTGTATAAATCAAAATAGATTAACACTAGGTAGTGATATCAAGGTATAAAACCACTAACATTATAATAATCTCTAATCTCTAGTAATATATGAGTACATTTTGAAGGGGATAATCATTTTTAGCAATATGACCATCAATTAAAATTTTCTATTAAATAAAATCACATGCTTCCATCAATGAAAAATTAATAATTTACACAGAATTTTGAACCATAACCTAAAAATTTTAGTTATTAAGAAGCAAAATATAGTAAAGTACAATTCTACTCTTTTGTCCAGATAATTAATTTCATGATCTACTCCTATGCCAATTAAGAGTATAAATATTAGCCTGACACATAAAAATAATGATAGCCATGGGAAAAACAACTCTATTTTCTAGGTAAAGAAATTTCAGTTACATGATCAGTACATAGCATTTTGAGAGGTATGAAGATATGGCCTAGAGCTGTTGATTATGCACCAGAAAGCAATGATTCTATCACAATGATTATTGTTTTATTTATTTACATGTGACAAATGACAAAAAGTGAGGCCTGTCAACTACAATTGATTTAACAAGGACAATACCATTAAAGGACTTAATTCATGCTGCTTCCTCATATACAAATCTCTAGGGCAACACACAGACAGGACTAGGTTGATAAATATTTCAAATAGCCTTTATCTAGTAGTTCTGAGGGTTTCTTATTGACAATATAAAGGGCTTTAGGGAGGTGTTCTGCATAATAAAAGTGCAAATACAGTTATAGAAAGGTCTTTGAAGGATAATGCTTTTTAATTTAATAGATGGTTGATAGGAGAGGTAGCAAGCAATTTGCCAGGGAATCTAACTCTGGCTAATGAAACGGTGCCAACTCTATGACTCAGAATGTTACATTGTAAGTTATTCAGAATATTCTGAGAAGTGATCCAAACATAGAAACACCTGAAACTTAATATTGAATCCATTTACATAAATCACATTCAAGGAGTCTTCTAATCTTAACACATACACCCAGTAATATGCCAAGGCCTTGTAGAGGAAGTTGATCACTGATATTTGGTTAAAGGGACATAATTTATATAGTTGGATGATCATCTTAAAAGAACTTGATATATTGGCCATGAAAGGAGTTAGGAAAGTAGAAGGAAACATAAAAGAAGTAAATAAACATAAATCCAGTATTAACTGCATATTGTATAAACTTAGTAGGCAAGGTGTCCTTCATACTGAAAAATTTCCTCTCCTGTCTAATAGCTAACTGTATTTGAGCAACCAACAGTCAATTCAAACAAGCTTATAGAATTCTCTTTGAATAGGCTCAGTCTTTGGAAATTAATGAAGATCACAATGATGACCACCTATTGAAGATTAATGAGAAGATTCCAGGCAACCACCTGAGATTTGCAAATAGAAATGTTGCCTTACTTGGTAAAGCCACATTCTGTGCTTTCCTTTGCGATGATTTACCAGAAATAGGTGAAAAGTTTTCTGAGAGACAAGTATTTTTAGGCAACTCAATGGCTAATAGAAATATTAAAGCATTTCAAATAGACTTAGTTCTACCTGATTTTTTTTAATTATAAAGATGTACCTTTTTTTTTTCCCAGAGTTAAGCATTGAGAGTAATTCTTGGTAAGAAGGAGAATTGATATTTATTAACCAATTAGTGTTATTAATGTAAGGTGTTAATGGGGTGTCTGGGTGGCTCAGTCATTAAGCCTCTGGCTTCAGCTCAGGTCATGATCCCAGAGATGTGGAATCCAGCTCGGCATTTGGCTTCTGGCTGGGGGAAGCCCGCTTCTCCCTCTCTCACTCCCCCTGCTGGTGTTCCCTCTCTAGCTGTGTTTCTCTCTGTCAAATACATAAATAAAATCTTTTTTAAAAAGTAAGGTTATTGTGCCTTTATGTAAGGTATTATTATATTGTGAATTTTCAAAATTGGGTGTATCAGAGGCAGCTTTATCTTATTATCTATCATCCATGTATCTATTATGTATCTGTCATCTATCTGATATTTGGTCTTATCTGAAACATGGATCATAATATTTATAACTGATGCAATGAGCCAAGAAAGAGAGGATTAAGTGAACCATTTACTAGAGTCCTGTTAAATGAATCTAGGCAAATTTTAACTCTCATAATAGAAATTGGAGCTAAATATGAAGGTCTAGGTTACACTTGGACAGGTATTATGTTTTGATGAGAAAAATTAAGGTCAAATGAATGACATGAATATGATGGGAAATAATGTGTTCTCCCCCTAATGGAGAAAGGATGTCAGTCCTTTCTGTTTGTTTGTTTGAGAAATTTTTTCTTTTTCCAAATGCAATCTTATAAGAACAGCAATACATGAGTATATCGAACACATAAAACAAATTAGTTCTGGTTGAAGCAGGAAGACAAATTAGATGTTGCATCATGAGTCTTTCTCCATTTTCCACCATCCAACCCATCCTATAACGGACTCCTGTTATAACAGTGTTTCCTTTAGTGGGAAGACAATCCCACATGTAGAGAAATACATGGGCTTTGATGCTACTAAATTAGCTGTCCACCCTGACTCTTTTGCACTATGCAGGCCAGACATGTGTAAACTATCTGAGCATTTTTGTATGCATACAAAGATTATCAGTAATGTGGGAAAGGTTTCTGACACATGGTAATCATTAATAACATTTTTGGAGCACTGTTCCTAAAGTGCTATGGTGCTATGGAATAGTGATTAAGTGGGCAGCAGGTACCTGACCACCTTGGTGAGTAGCCTGGTTCTTCCATGAATACCTGGAAGACATCCAGAAATCTGCTTCACATCTGTGCTCTTCAGGTTCTCTCTATAAAAGTAAAGCTGATTATCTATGTAAGTGTTCTAGGAGATCTGCTATTATTACTACTACTCTAGGTATAATTAATTTTTACATCTTGTAGATTTTTAGTGAAGATTAAATGAAATTCTACATAAGGGGCTCAAAATAGTGTCTTGTGTGTTTTCAATGCTCCATGAATGTTAGTGTGATTTGCATGCATTGTTTAGTCTTCACAGCAGATGAATTTGGTGGGTATGATTATCATCACAATGTACATTAGGTATAAAACACATGGTGGTTCTTAATATGTCAGTCAGTTTTAACTGTCACCAGGTTTTCTATGAAAAATTTTTTTCAGACTCGTAAATCACTAGTTGCCCCTGGTCAACTGCAATCTGAAAGCAGATGATCCTCTTTCTAAGGAATCATCAGAAGGTCAGTAGTAGCCTAACACTGTGTCATGCTGCCTACATCATTCACCTTGTCAAGTAGGCCTTTTATCATCTTACATCATTACAAGAAAGGTGAATACAGTACAAGGAGATATTTTGAGAAACACTACATTCACATAACTTTTATTACAGTATATTACCATAATTATTGTTTTATTATTAGTTATTATTGTTTATCCCTCATTATGCCTAAACTTCATCATGAGTAGGTTTGTATAGGAAACAACAGTATATATAGGGTTCAGTATTTCAGGCATCCAGGGGGTCCTAGAACATATCCCCAACATAAGGGGGACTAGCATAGCAACATTTAATTTTAAAAACATTAAAGCATTAGAAACTTATTCTCTTGACATAAATTAAACCAAGTTATGTCTGCAAATAGTCAAGGCATTTTTACTGAGAAAAAGTTTGCTGAGATTTTAAAAGACAGAGGATCTCTTATGCAGCCTAATTCCTTCCACCAAAAATCAACTCTACCAGTGGTTGTTTAGGGACACTCTGCTAAGTATTCCACTGTACCTCAGGTTTTGAAAATACACATTTGCGGGGCACCTGGGTGGCTCAGTTGATTAAGCGACTGTCTTCAGCTTAGGTCATGATCCTGGACTTCAGGGATCTAGCCCCACATTGGGCTCCCTACTCAGCAGGAAGCATTCTTCTCCCTCTCTTACTCCCCCTGATGGTGTTCCCTCTCTAGCTGTGTTTCTCTCTGTCAAATGAATAAATAAAATCTTTAAAAAAATAAAAAAGAAAATACACATTTGCTAATGTCTTAATGTTGACTCATGTTAACATTAATTACACATGTTTTTTCAGGTCAACAAAAGAGTTCCCCAAACTTCTATGTTGTTCTCCTCTCAACCATTTTCTAAAGTTCTTGGGGACTCAGCATATAGATTTTGAACTTGTCCTACCCAAGGGCACCACCCGGGCTATTTCATTCTAACACACATTGCTTTCAGGCTTTATGTGCCAGCAGCAATGTGTTGAAGTTCTTGATCAATCAAAATGGCTTTATGGTTTTGAGATTCTGAATGATATTCATGCAGTATGATATTCATGTAGTATTGTTAAAAGGATGGGTACAGGCCTTTGTGTTCCCACTTGGGTTCTACTTTGTTATCTGGACCTCAAAGCAATGCTGTTTTTATTCCCAAGGATACAATATCCTATTGCAAACAGTGTTCAGATAATCTTTATAACCACTTCTTTCTCCTTAGGGCTTGGACATTAGTTTCTGGGGTGGGTCAGGGACCCATCATAGAAACAAACTCCAGTGTTCTCAGTTCACTTTGTGGAGGACATGGCCATTTAACTGTCTTACACAAAAGTCTTGTGCAAATTAACTAGTGTCAAGAACTTCCTACCAGGGTATCAGACATGGATAGCCAGGTTTAATCCCAGCCCAAAGCAGGGTTTGACTACAGCTGCCTGTTATTTCTCCTAATATATTGCGATTTTCTGTGTGTGTCGGGGGGGGGATAGTAAAAAAGTATCATTTTTGATATTGGAAAAATAGTTTACTATTATACATGAGACTCAATGCAATAGTAGGCAATTACACATCACCCAAACATGCTGTGATAAGTAATACAGTAGTCTGGAGCTTTTACGTCAGAGTCTTCTCTTTGAATCCTAATTGACTAACTGAGGGAAGTTACTGAAACTTTCTGCAAGTCAGTTTCTTTATCTTTAAAATGTGATTGATAGGGTGCCTGGATGGCTGAGTGGGTTAAGCCTCTGCCTTCTGCTCAGGTCATGACCTCAGGGTCCTGGGATCAGGCCCACATTGGGCTCTCTGCTCAACAGAGAGCCTGCTTCCTCCTCTCTCTGTGCCTGCCTCTCTGCCTACTTGTGATCTCTCTCTCTGTCAGATAAATAAATAAATCTTTAAAATGGGATTGATAATAATAGTAACAAATACATTAAGTTTTTCTAAGAAGAAAGTGAACGTAAGTATTCAATAAACAATAGTCATATAAAAAAGTGATTAATAAATATAATACCAAACAAACAACATTCAAATGGTCTCTAAAAACAAAAATCGATTTTGCAATATGGCAATTTTACTGGGGTTTTAACCCTACCTAGGATATGATTGCTTGCTGGGGCTTAGCAACAGGGTCCAGTTCACACTTATAAAAAAGTGATTAAATATCATATTAGTTACATCTTTAGCAAATTTCTTTCAGTGTCTTTTACCAGACACTGGCATATATTTGAAAGCAGTTTGTAATTTTAACTTGCTCTTGTCCTAAAAGAGAGACTGTAAATGGTTAAAATGCATAAATAAAAACATTAATAAGTTATGGCACGTAATTTATATATAAATCCTTTATGACTTATCAAAAATGATGCAAATGTGTTAACCCACAAAGATGTACATATTGAATAAAGGAAACCTTATAAAAGAACAAATATTTTATAATTTGATTTTATAGCAATAAAAATCTGTGTAAACAAAGTCTGTGTATTTATATATGCCCTATATAATTATTTAGCAGTGGTATAATCTCGTAAAAAGATTTCTTGTGTTTTTTTTTTCCTTAATTTTTTAGCCTTTTTTATTGACAATGTTTTTCAATGTCTGTTATAGGTAATCAGAAAAAATAAAGCTAATATTAAAAAGTTATGTTTTATTATAAAAAATACATGAGTACTTCTGAGCCATAAAAAAGTTTCATATTAGCTTATTTATTTTATTTTTTCCAAATGCATGTGAAGAAATCATCATCTTTATCATAATTAAGATTTCAGTCAAATAGGAATAAAGTTATTTGAATAGTAAATTTGCATTTTACATCAAATATGGTAATATAGAATGCACCTGTATATTTATCTTAAAAAGGATATATTGGGTTTGTCTTAAAAAATATAAAGTAAAAATATAAGATCTCATAAGCTTATTGGCAGCTTTATAATGTAATTCACATTTACAGTAACCTAGTCTACTTTTAAGTATCATGACCTCTTTTTAAATTATCTATTTCAAATACACTATCAAGTGATTTATGCCCTCCCTAAATATATACAAGAGGTGGTGAATTTCAATCTAAAACTAAATTTTCTTTATTACTAAATACCTTTTTTTAAAATGATAATGGTTTTCTTCTTAGTATTTCAAGAAACTCACAAATACCAACAACTGAGATTATACACAGCAATTCAGGGCAGTATTTTTAATCTTGGGGGGGTAGGGATACGCTGTTGGATCAATTCTGGTTTATAAAACATGAAGTGTATGACTTCCATGCTTCAGCGTTTAGTAATCTTTTCTTTTCTTTTTCTCCCTTTCTGAATCATTTAAACCCATAGAAAAGGGGTACAGGGTCATAAAAATACAGTAATCATGACATACCTGAAATGAGTATAATAACACAGCATGGCTACAGGATTACTTTGAAATATTTTCTTCTGAAAAAATTTTGTAAGAATTACCAAAAGAATTAACTTGTATCTCAGTAGAATACTGTTTTCTAAGACTATTTTATATTCAGTTCCAGAAACAGGTATTTATGGTGTTTTCAATAATTAACCTCTTCAGAAAGGGAATGAGCACCACTTGACAAGAAATTTAAACAGATTTTAATAGGAGTCCCAAAAAAAGCAATCTAATTAATGATATAACTAGATAAAATAGTTTATAATTTATTTCTTACTTAAAACCACAAGAATATATTTATTTGATTATATTATTTGTGTTACTATCATGAGGATTTTGATATCAATATATTAGTATCCCACATTTAATTTAAATGAAAGTCTTCATTCCCTGCCCAAGCACCGATTCACTGCAACCAACCAATTTGCCCAAGCCAAATACCTAAAAATTATCCTTAGTAACTTTTTCCTCCATCCCCCACATAGTCAAGTTATCAGCGGCTTCTGCTGATTTTTAATGCCAAAATATATCCTGACTGCCCACTTCTGCTTCTACTGTCACCACGCTAATCCAAATCACTGCACCATGCCCATGCAATCTTGCAGAATCTGAAGTAGTCCCCTGCGTGCTTTCCCTGCTTCTGTTTTTCTCCTTCTTTTTAAACTTAAATTTATTTAAACAGAAACAAAAAATTCCCTTTTCTGTTATTCCTTATGCCTTGTCTCTGGCAACTGCCAATTTGTTCTGTATATTTATGAGCATGGTATGTATGTATGTATGTATGTATCTCTACCTATCTCTCTACATATCTCTATCTATCTATCATTTAGATTCCACATGTAAGAGAGATCATGCAGTATTTGTCTTTCACTGTCTGACTTATTTCACTTGGTATAATGCCTTTGAGGTTCCCTGCTTCTGTTTTAGTTTCTTTATAGAAATGTACATGAGATCATACAATTTCTCTGCTTAAACTCAATCTCTTCAATAACCTTCTAAACATTCACATTCAGACTGAAATCTAAATTCTCCATAAAGACCCATATCACTCCTGCCTCTCCTTCTCCTTCCTCTTTTCTCCTTATTACTCTCCCACCACCATTCACACATTCAAGCTACTACATTCTATATGCTTCTCTCCTATCTACCCCACGTAGGTTTCTGCCTCTGAAAACTTGGACTGGTTGTTCCTATTGCTTGGAACATTCTTTCACTCTACTCTGTATTCATATCACAACGCATAAAATATTACTTCCTCAGAAAGGTCTGAGACCTTTGTATATTCTGATACCTTGTATATTCTAACAGAATACACTATAGGAAGAATTTAAGTACTCTAATCTTTTAGAACTGGAAGATAGAAAAGTAAAAAGTATAGTAGTCAAATAAAATATTTAACAAATCTAAGAGTAATTATTGTTAATATTAATCATATCACACATCTTAACTGTCTCCTATCCTATTCCTCTCTATAATCAACTGGGCAATTGTTAGTCCTAGATTATCCTGAGCATTTCTGTCAGCCTCTGACAGAATGTAAGACTTTGAAGACAAGAAACTCTGTTTTTCTTCCTTCCTTCCTTCCTTCCTTCCTTCCTTCCTTCCTTCCTTCCTTCCTTCCTTCCTTCTTTCCTTCCTTCCTTCCTTTCTTCTTGCTTTTTATCTCTTTCACCATTGTATATGCCAAACACTTAGGACAGTGACTAACGCATGTGCTATGTGAGTCATATGAGGTGCTACATGAGTATATGAACTCGGAGCACACATTTTGGAGCTGGTAAATAGAATATATCCAGGTATATTTATATGATTTCAAACATAAAGGATATGTAATCTGCCTAAAAAAATACCTAGTGGATTTAAAATAGAAGCTGGCCTATATTTTACAAAAACAAATTTGCTTTATCTTACCAATTAGTTTTAATTATTAATTTGAAAATTAAGGGTTTTTTTTAAGAAGTTTTTTTTTAAGATTTTATTTATTCATTTGTCAGAGAGAGGGGGAAGAGCATGCGTGCAGAAGCAGGGGGAGTGGCAGGCAGAGGGAGAGGGAAGAACAAGCTCCCCGCAGAGTAAGGAGCCTGATGTGGGGCTCAATCCCAAGATGCTGGGATCATTGCCTGAGTAAAGGCAGCTGCGTAACCAGCTGCTTTAACCTGATGAAAAAAACTTAGCAAGAAAACAAAACCTCTCCTGATGGCAGGCTACTCAATTTTCTTTTGGGTTAATTATTCATCAGTTTACTTATTAATATATTAGAGTATGTCTTATGCTTATGTATATTTTCATCAGTTTACTTATTGATATATTAGAGTATGTCTTATGCTTATACATATGCATATTTAACATATCTGTCAAAAATTTGTTTTTTATTTATGTATTTTTAATCAATTTATTTGTGAGAGAGAGAGGGAGTAGGGAGGGGCAGAGGGAGAAAGAAACTTCAGCAGACTCCTTGCTTAGCCAACTGTGCCACCCAGGGGCCCCAAAAGTTTTTATTTTAAAAAAGAATGGCTGTTAATGAAATGTAGAGCAAAACTTATAGTAATAAGTAAAAATTTATACTTTACATTTGTCCTGCTGACACTCAAATAGCATCTCTAAAATCACAACTCCTTTTTGCCACTTATTTTCTATCTCCAGTTGTAATTTTATTATTAATTAATATAATTAATGTAATTATTTTATATATTACCTATTTATATATCTATATTATAATTAATAATCATTTATTATTTAATATAATTACTATGATATGATTAATTTTAACAATAATTACTCTTAGGTTTATTAACTATTTTATTTGGCTACTATACATTTTATTTTTCTATCTTCCAGTTCTAAAAGATTAGAGTACTTAAAATTTCCCTATATTGTATTCTGTTAGAATATACAATAAATATAAAATATCATATATATGTATATCTATCTCTTCCATAGATTTTTTCTAATCTAACACTATCACTACTTATTTCTGAATTGAATTTCTAAAATATCTGTGATAAGAGATTTTGGATTGAGTATCATTTAATATTTATTTCATTACATATTATATTTTCATGAAGTGTAAGAATACATAAATATTTACATGTTATATATTTATTTTTTTGTTGTCAAAAGACCTTTTGTATTGAATTGAATTCCTCCTCTTGCTCTATTATAGAACAGTTGTTAAATATTACTTGAAAAGCATGTACACTTTGTGTTGATAATAAGGTTACCAATCAATATCCTTATGTATCTATTTTAACCAGATTTATATTGACATACATATGCATATATTCATCTGGAGTCATTATGATATCAAAAATGCCAAGTTGACTTTTGCTATCATATGCCATTATATAGGTTTCATGTGATATTATTTATTAATTTTGTTTTAATAGGCAAAATAAGACTCCCCAAACTTTTTCAGTCACTATTGTAATTGTTCTGCCTAACTTCTCTCTCCTGAGCATTTAAACTGGATACTGG
Source organism: Spilogale gracilis (assembly GCA_004023965.1). Classification (NCBI taxonomy): domain Eukaryota; kingdom Metazoa; phylum Chordata; class Mammalia; order Carnivora; family Mephitidae; genus Spilogale; species Spilogale gracilis. The sequence continues at coordinate 26,819 of PITA01016888.1, read as the reverse complement.
GCACCTAGATGTTGTATAGTCTGAGCCACACATTCTAGGCATCCCTCGCTGCTGTGAGTCAGACTTCTGGCTTTACTCTAGAGGTAAAGGTACCTATCAGCTCTCCTTAAAAAGGCGTTCAATGTAGATTGTTTATAAATGCTGAAAACTTCCCAGACCCATTCTTCCATCCTTCCTTTAGCCAAACAAGCAAAACAGCAGAAAAACCCTTGTCTTTTCTGAGATCTCTTACACGTATAAGGGCTTGTGAGGTTCTTATTACTGATGGTTTTCACAGTCAAGTTGATCTCATTTACTATGTATCTTCCAAAATTTCTGTATGGCTAAAAGTGTCCTTTTTGTTATTTTTTTAGTTCTTCTTTAGGATTTTTTTAAAAGATTTATTTCGTTATTTTAGAGAGAGAGAGAGAGAGAGAGAGAGAGAGCACACATGTGCATGTTCGAGTGGGGTAGGAGGAGAGAGAGAGAGAAAATCTCAAGCAGACTCCCCACTCAGCTTAGAGAGGAATACGGGGCTGGATCTTATGACCCTGAGATCATGACCTGAGCCCAAACTGAGAATTAGGGTCGCAACTTACCGAGCCACTCAGGTACCTCAGGAGTTTTCTAATTTATATGTTCCTTGCTTTAGTCTAGTGTAAACAAAATAAGGTAAATGTATGTTTTCGATGAGCTACCGTGAATCAAAGGCCTCAAACCTATGGGAAACATAGCTCTATGATGATCTCTCTCCTTATATTATCCTACAAGACCCTGAATTAACTGGATCACAGTTTCTTCTTTGACATCATCTACTACTGATCTCTGTATGGCCTCATTCTGCTCATTTTACAACAATCACACTGGCCTCCCAATTCCTCCTAACATAGCAGGCCCGATACCACTTCAAGGCTTTGAATTGGCCCTTTCCTCTGTGTGGAATGCTGTTTACCCAGATATCTCCGTTTAATCTTCCCATCACTATAGTCTTGACTCAAATGTCACCTCTTAGTTTCTCAGTAAGGCTTATCCTCAACACACCATTTTTAGTACAACCTCTTTCCACTAAGAGTCTGGCTCTACTGTTTTTGTTTTGTTTTCCCTGAACTTACCAACTCTATCAGGTTTATTCTTTATTTGTTGTGAATCTGTCTCCTCTCACAAGAATATAAGCTACAAGGGTGCAGATACTTATATCACTGTAATATATTCCAGCACCGAGAGATGTCTAATGAATAAATTAATCTCTTTGGAGCTACAGTTGCTAGTCATTTGATCTTGCTCCTCAATCACTTTGCACAGGAGACCACAGTGGGTACATTTCCCCTTGGAAAGGGTGAGAATCTAATGACTATGGCCCAGAGAAAGACCAATTCTTTTCTGAATCCCTATGGTATATATCAGACTCAAATGCTAGAAGTTTAAAAGAGTCTACACTAGAAGAAATTCCTAGAGATGGGCATTGATAAGCTGAAGAAAGAATAAAAATAATGTAATTTTAAAGAAATATGAGATTTCTAAAACTCAGGTTTATTGTTGTTCAATTAAAACTGCAGAAATGTTTTAAATGAACAGAAATTCTCAGTACACACACAAAAGGATAATGATATTCTATATTTGAAAATATCTGGAAAAGAAGAATGGAAATTTGACTTATAAAACATATATCCCACATGTTTGAACACATTTGCATGATAAATGCAGAAAAAAGACTCTACATGGTGAGAGCAGTATTTACACATGCAGCAAGTTACATTGGTAACTCCAGACATACTCAGCGTCTGTTGTGTTTTCATCTTAAAGAAACAAACCCAAGATCATTTTATGCATGGAAGCCTTCTCATTTTTAAATTTATTAATAAAGCACATTGATTTAGGTGATGTCATTTGAGACAAAATATCACCAGTTATAAAAGAAACAATTGGGCTTTGAAGAAAACAAACACACAACAACACACACATTTCCGAATCTAGTTTTTAAGCAAAAACATAGCTGTATTTTATATTCTAAATGCTTCCAACTTCTTTTTCATGAGATGCCACTTTATTTGACAAAAGGTACAGATAAAAAGATTTCATCAGACTTCTAGACTTCCGAAGAGAGTTACTACTCTAAGGAAGCTATAAACTCTGTATCGCATATTAGCGGTTCAAGTATTACTTTGAATTACAACATTTTCAAAAGCTGACAAAAATCTAATGCAGTCTCTTTGAATTGGAGTCACTCTGGTAATTCTCACAAATATTTTTTTTGGAAGGCAGATGATGTACGGCTAAAAATTTTGGACCAAGGACATAATGATTCTTCCCTGGCATTCAGGTATTAAATATGAATTATAGAAAGTGATTATCCTTGTCACCTTGCCTGAAGTAATGATGTTATGTTTTTTACAGAGCTATCAAAAACCTGCTGTGTCAGAAATGAGTATGATTTCAGGTTATTATCAAGCGTACAAATGTAAGGTCTTGATTCAAATCATACTTTGAAGATCACTGAAAACATATTAAGCTGATTTAGAATTTTATGTCACATGCTTTACATTATATATATATATATGTATATATAAATTTGGCATTTTATATTCTCCAGGGTGACTTTAGACAGTTTCTAAGCAAATGAAGTTACTAAGATGAGTCTGGAAAAAGACTGTGTTAACTGAATTACTTAAATCATTCAGACAATAGGAGGAAAATTCTTCAAATTACTTAGTAAGGCTCCATGAAAAAAGAGTTAAGAAGCATAACAAAAGTCAGATCTTTGGTTTCATAGCATTGTTTTCCTATATATTAGTAATTTCCTAAGAAAAGTAATGTTGGCATAGAGTATAAAACGATTTATGAGGATTTGTAACTTGCAAATAAACTGGTTTGAATTATTTTTAGATACATAATTGGTATGGCATTTCCATCCTTGTCTCACCTTGCTTTCAACATTCTACTTAGTTATTTTTCAGTATTCTGTGGAGATTCTGTTGTATTCTTCTGCTAAAAATGACTGTGATATTCAACTGTGCCTTGAAATATTCCCAGGAAAAATGAAAAACAATGAAAAATAATAAATATGTGCTCATTTATTGCTGTGAAGAAGCAATTTTGCTTAGCCTCATTAAAAAATTATGTATATAAACATCATGATTTAAAGTGAAATATATGTGGTTGAACACAAGATTTAAGTGATCTAGAAGTGATACATGAGTGAGCTGTGGGATGTTAAGGGCCAGTCTTGGGAAAAGAGAAATGAACATGTAATATCCCTGAAATCTTCTTTCATTTTTCTTTTCTTTTCTTTTTTTTTTAAAGATTTTATTTATTTGACAGAGAGAAACACAGCCAGAGAGGGAACACAAGCAGGGGGAGTGAGAGAGGGAGAAGGCGCTGCAGGAAGCCTGATGTGGGACTTGATCCAGGGTCTCCGGGATCATGACCTGAGCCGAAGGCAGTCGTTTAACCAACTGAGCCACCCAGGAGCCCCTCATTTTTCTTTTTCTTCCAAATGGAAATAGGATTTGGAACATACAAATTTAGAATGTCATTGTCAAGTTTGTTTTTCCTTTGAGAAACTGGTTGTTTCTATGGTTGAAAGGACAGTTTAAGAGAATTAGTGAAAACATAAATGTTCCTTTTGAAACAGGAGAATTAATGAAGAAAATATTTCTTAATACATTAATTCATTTAATTAAAAGTTCATTTTTTGAAATTAATACCTTATATGAGCAAAAGATGTGGCAAGGTCAGGGATCTTTAGAGGAAGAGGTTATCATGGATTATCTGGGTAGAATCTCTCAGTGCATTCACAAGTATTCTAAAAGGGAGGAGAGCAGGGAGTTATGGAATAGGTACACAGAAGAGAAGACACACAGAGGAGGAAGTGACAAAGTGACCATGGAAATACAGTGATGTGGCCACAAGCCGAAGAATATCTGTAGTCACCTGGGAGAAATATGGAAGAGAATTTCCCTTAGAGTTTCTGGAGCAGGTGTAGTCCTATTGACACCTTGATTTTGTACTTTTGGCCTTCAGAAATATGAGGGGAAATTTTTCTGTTATGCTAGGTCATTGAATTGTGGTAAGTTTTCAGGGTGGCCTTGGGAAACGGATTTTTATATCAGAAGCAAGTTGCTGCTGTAAAGCAAATACCTAAAAATGTGGAAGTGTCTTTGCAATTACATAATACGTTAGGACTTAGAAGGAAATATAGTATAGGAGATAAGCCTATTACCTTAGAGAATAACATATGGTCATACGTAGATATGTAGATGTTGATAAAAATATGAACAGATTTTTTTTGTGTGTGTGGGAGCTCAGAAGGTAATGAGGAACATGTTGTTGGAAACTGCTAAGGGAGATCCTTCTCCTATATAGGCAGAAAACATAGCTAAATTGTGTCCTATAGTTGTATGGAAAGCAGAACTTGTTAGTGAGGACTTGGCTCTTTAACTATCAGGCAGTATTGAGGTGCAAGCTGGTTTGTTATTGCTGCTTACAGTAAGTAACATGCAAGAAGAAAGGGATGAACTGAGGAAGGAACTGTGAAGCAAAACATTTGCTAGGCTCCTAAAATTCTTCAGGCCTGGAACAGGCTGCTAAAACTACTCACATGCAAATATGTGTTCCACTAAAGAAAAAGTAAGAATGACTCTTAAGTCTAGAGGAATGAACTTCAGACCAAGAGAAGTGAGCTATAGGACCATAGGGCAGAACTTCAAGTCACAGGACTTGACATTTAATGGATTTTGTTCTTCTGTGTTTCAAAATTAGTTGGAACTGGTAATTCTTTTCTATCTTCCATTATCTCTTTGGGAATAGGAATGTGTCTAACTGTTATACTAGGCCTGTCCACCATTATATTTTGGGACCATATAATTTATTTTCTAGTTTCATAGATTGAAAAAAGGAGAGAAATTCTTCCCCAAGATGGATAATATGCAGAGTCTTATTCATACCTAATTTAGATGATTTAAATGAAGAGATTTGGGGACTTTTAGTCTGATGACATTTAGATGAGATTTGAAATTTGAACTGATGCTATAATGATGATTTGAGACTATTGGGTATGTTGAAATCAGGTGAATATTTTGTGGGATGAACAGGAATTTTTCAGAGTAAAAGGTGGCCTACAGTAGGCCAAAAAAAAAAAAAGCCTTCAAAAGATATATCATATTCTAATTTCTGGAAATTTTGGATACTCCCTTATATGGCAATGATGAATGTTAACTTCTATGGCAAAAGATGTGATTTTGTAAAGAATATTTAAAAGGAGGAACTTTCCCTGAATTATCCCCATGTATCATATATTCAGTGAAATGTATTCTTATAATAGAAAAGCAGAGGGAGTTTTGAAACACACACATAGCGGTGAAGACAAGAAAGCAGAGGAGGCAATGGGATGGTGAAGGCAGATATTGAATGATATGGCCACAAGCCAAGGAATATCTGAAATCACCAGATAGTGGAAGAAAATAGGAACAGATTCTCCTTAGAGCCTCTGGAGGTGGCCCTATTGACATCTTGATTTGGTTTTCTGGCTTTCAGAACTGTGAGGGAAAAAAAAAAAATTGTTGGAAACCGTGCTTTTGTAATTTATAAGGACACTGATACAGATTTTGTTGGTTTGTATGATTTGGAACATGTCTAACCAAATCTGAGATTTATAGGGCAGGTCATCGGGAAGGGAAGGCTGGGCCCATTGGCACATGAACTGACACTGAAGTCCAGGCAGAAAATCTTTGTTAGGGACGCCTCACCTCTGCTCTGAGGGCCTTTTAACCGATTTGATCAGGCCTGACACGTTGTAGAAGATAATCTCTTTTATTTAAAGTCAACTAATTGTAATTGTAGCTGTTAATCACATTTACAAAGTATCTTTACAGTGACATCTAGATTAATTGTTTTTTTTTTTTAAAGATTTTATTTATACAGAGAGAAACACAGCCAGAGAGAGAACACAAGCAGGGGGAGTGAGAGAGGGAGAAGCAGGCTTCCCGCCAAGCAGGGAGCCTGATGTGGGACTTGATCCGGGGTCGCCGGGATCATGACCTGAGCCAAAGGCAGTTGCTCAACCAACTGAGCCACCCAGGTGCCCCATCTAGATTAATTTTTGTTTGAATAACTGGGTACTATGCCAATCCAAGCTGATACATTTAGCCGACCATCACACAAACAGAAGAGGTATAAGCACAAAGAGGATATTGTGAATGGGTTAAGTTCCAGAGTTTAGGGATATTGGGCATATTAATGAGACTATTTCTTCCTAGAACCTAAAGGATTCTATATATAGTGTGCGTGGAATTGTAATGTTGCTCTGCTGAAAGTATATGTGAAAATTTTCACTCTTCTGTACCTTCAAATCAGGGAAATATGCAAATGAGACCTAGGAAAAGACATGGGCAAATGAAAATGTACATGAGGTTCTGCTTTATTGTATAGAGTAATAAAAATGAAGAATGAATAAGGGTGTATTTATCACTAGGGAAATATTTTTCAGCTTAAAAAAAAAAACAAATCTCGAATATTTCTAACCTAGCATAGAGAAGGCACAGAGAGTGTCACCCTGTTCAATATTTATTTGCAGTATTATATGCAGTGCTATCCCGCGATCCTCTTACAAGTGTTACATTCTTTAATAATAGTTGGTGGGTAGAAGAGAAAAGTTCGTCTTTACTCCTGCTGCACCACAGTCCAATATATTTGAAATCCAAATGTTCAGAAACAAGTAAAAGTAGCTAGTTTCTAATGTCATATTTTGCCCTTACCACAAAAATGTATAAAACGGGAAAAGACAAAAAGCCCTAGAATAAGTTCAGATGCCTTGATTAATGAACTCTCACTAATAGAATATTTCCATTTTGAACTCTGCCTTTGTTTATCACCCTGAGGTTTTATTAATAACTCAGGGAAATGCACAATAATAAGACTTGGGATGAGTGAAAGGTATGGTTTCTTTTTAGAGTATGAGAAGCATGATTATAAAAGGGAATGGAAAAAAAGAATCTGCATGATGCCCTGACAACAGGAGAATTCTGATACAGTTCAAGTTCAGGAGAGACTACAAATGAAAGCTAAGGAGCTAAAAATTTATTTTCTTAAAACTATGTCTTCCAGTGGGTTAAGCCTCTACCTTCGGCTCAGGTCATGATCTCAGGGTCCTGGGATGGAGGTCCACATCGGCCTCTATGCTCAGCAGGGAGCCTGCTTCCTCCTCTCTCTTTGCCTGCCCCTCTGCCCACTTGTGATCTCTCTCTCAAATAAATAAATAAAATATTAAAAAAAAACTATGTCTTCCAGTATGTTCCGTGGAGTTACCATAAGGTATATGTACACCTAAGTTGAGGCTACTGATAGACTAGAAGGTGGGAAAAGTAAGGCCAATGAAAACAAGAAGAAGCAAAGCAAATAGACCAATTTAAGCAAGAGTCAGAAGTCTGGACATATTTCCAAGCTAATGAGATTATTGCAAATGAGCTAGCAAAACAGTTTGGATGAAACAGGGCTTTGCTGTATTTCTTTCCTGTTTCAGGGTCCTACAAGGTAGGGCCATCTGAGGGAAGGCCTGAGGGATCCTGGTAAGGTTCTGAGAGAGAACATGGTTCTATACAGCTTTTCATATATATGTATGTATACTCTGTGTGTGTGTGTGTGTGTGTGTGTGTGTGTGTGTGTGTGTGTGTGTGTTTAACTCAATAATAAACTGGAGGCTTTAAGGAAAATCAGGGATGATTTCTGACAGTTCATGGGATACTTTTTGGCCCTCTTCCTATCTACCATAATTACTGACATCATCAAGAATGGGATACATTTTTTTGATCCTTTGCCAGAAATCTTATAGTAGTCAAACATACCCATCTCCTCTGTGATCCTGGTCTGTTATTGGAGGGCACACAGAGATGAATCTGAGGCTTTCCAAAAGGCTGATCACTCCAGGCTTAAGGGGATCCAGGGTCTTGTTATGCTCTTCCTGGACCTATTCCTCAAGGAAATTAGTCTGACTTACATAAGTTATACTAAGTACGCAGAGATAAGAGCTATCAGGCTACCTTAGAGATATATAAATGTTATCTATTATTGAGTAGGTGCTTTGTGAAAATATACCCAGAAGACACAATTTAGGAGTATATATATATTTTTAATTTTATTTATTTATTTGACAGAAACACAGAGAGAGAGGGAGCAGAAGCATGGGGAGTGAGAGAGGGAGAAGCAGGCTTCCCGCTGAGCAGGGAGCCTGATGTGTGGTTGCATCCTGAGACATTGTAGAACAGTGTTTATAATGAATAAAGAATGGGCTTTACTGGGGCGCCTCGGTGGCTCAGTTGGTTACGCGACTGCCTTCAGCTCAGGTCATGATCCTGGAGATCCGGGATCGAGTCCCACATCGGGCTCCCTGCTCAGCAGGAAGCCTGCTTCTCCCTCTCTCTCACCCCCCCTGCTTGTGTTCCCTCTCTGGCTGTGTTTCTTTCTGTCAAATAAATAAAATCTTTAAAAAAAAAAAAAAAAAAGAATGGGCTTTACTGAATGCGCTATAGATCCAGCTAAGATCCAGTAACTTTAATAGTGTCTGTACTGTGCCATGCCATTAAATACTTGCAGAGAAAATGATTACAATTCTTTAAGATCTCAGAGCAGAGTTTGCAGGCACTGTAGTTAGATTGCAGGTAACAAGATTCTTTAGTACATTGTATGTGTAACTAGCCACCGAGCAAGAACAAGTTCAGGAGAAATTAGGGATTGTGAATATTAACCTCAGTGTGTTTTGAAAATCCCCAAATCAGACTTCATTTCTGATCTTCCACCTCTCCAAAAAAAATAGTTTGTAACCATAGACTCTTACACAATACTGACATGATAGGTAAAAGTATTGCGAATGGGACTCTTTTCTGCATCTTTATATTCTCTCTCCCTCATTTGATACATACTATTAAGTGTGTATCTTATGCCAGATACTATTCTAGAATCAGACAATACAACAATTAACAAAAGAGACAAAAATGCTTTACTTCAAGAAGCTTAAATTCTAGTTGGTGAGCAATAAAATTTATGTAATAATTATATGTATTCAAAATACATATAAATCATTAGTGTATTAGATGAAGCATACTTTAGAGCACAACACAGCAAAGAAGTATGTCATATGTGTATTTTAGGAATTATAATATAGAACATGTTCATACCCAATAAGTACTTCAGGAATATTTTATCTATAGAATAGAAATTTATTTTGCAGTCTGCCTGTGGAATTTCCAGTTTACACAAAAGTCCACTAAATATCAAAGCTGTTCATGAAATGTAGAACACTTTAATATTAGGGATATCTCCAGGTAACTTCAGTGTCAGAGAGTAATTACTCTGTGTCTCCCCTTAACTATCCTTGTCTACATTATCTCTACCTAGAGGAATGTAGTTTAAATAAACATTGTTGGCCACTTTGCAGAAGAAATGATGTTTCATGAGAATAGGCAGTGGGAAGGATAGTTCCATCTCTTTTGCCTTGAACACCTTGTCGTAAGAATGGTGTCATGAAAACAGAGCCATATTTTGGAAGTTCTGTGTGATTGTATGTAGATTTCAGGTGGATTTTTATTTTCATTTTTCTCAAGTACATGTCCCTCCTAAACTGTTGTTAAAATATTCCATATGCTTGAACCATCTCTGTCCAAACTAGACAGCAAATATATTGATAAATAAGTTAAATATCAGGGGCGCCTGGGTGGCTCAGTTGGTTAAGTGACTGCCTTCGGCTCAGGTCATGATCCCGGAGACCCAGGATTGAGCCCTGCATCGGGCTCTCTGCTCCGCGGGAAGCCTGCTTCTCCCTCTCTCACTTCCCCTGCTTGTGTTCCCTCTCTGGCTGTATTTCTCACTGTCAAATAAATAAAATCTTAAAAAAAAATAAGTTAAATATTAGCATTTTGGAAACCTGATACTTTGAGTCATTGTCATAGCTTGTCTACTCCAACATTCAATAATAACAACGAAGGGATGAAAATAGAACTTGATTAGAATCCTTACTGATAATAAATTTTACCTTCATGTGTTTTTGACATTCTAATTAATATTTTACAATTTAAAGTAAAAGCTTTAATTATTTAATCTATTTCATTAAAAGATAAAATATAAAATGCCATTAGTTTTTCAATAAAAATGTATTGAAATAATTCCATTGGCTATAATATTGTATTAGAATTGGAATATTTAAAGGTTTAAATAATCTATTGATTTTAAACTAAAGACTTGATATAAGAGGGCGCCTGGATGGCTCAGTGGGTTAAAGCATCTGCCCTTGGCTCAGGTCATGATCTCAGGGTTCTGGGATTGAAGCCCTCATCTGGCTTTCTGCTCAGTAGGGAACCTGCTTCCTCCTCTCTCTCTGCCTGCCTCTCTGCCTACTTGTGATCTCTCTTTGTCAAATAAATAAATAAAATCTTAAAAAAAAGATAAAAGATATATATATATATATATCTTATATTTGATATAAGATATAGTGAATATTCAACTTAGACAAATATAATTTCCATTTATTTCAATGTGTAATTGCAAATTGTAATAAGTTGTATTACACACACACACAGAAAAATATAATGGACTTATTTACTTCTTTGTTACAGCCAATAGAGACTTAAATGCTATATGGATGATTAGGTATATACATATATGCATGTGTATGTGCACTATAGAGTCTTGGTTTATAATTAAAAATTAGGAAAAATAGTGGGTAGCCTTGAGGAGGACATAGTGGTTACAAGAAAATCTCAATGGGGGCACCTGGGTGGCTCAGTTGGTTGAGTGACTGCCTTCGGCTCAGGTCATGATCCCGGAGACCCAGATTGAGCCCCACATCGGGCTCCCTGCTTGGCGGGAAGCCTGCTTCTCCCTCTCTCACTCCCCCTGCTTGTGTTCTCTCTCTGGCTGTATTTCTCTCTGTCAAATAAATAAAATCTTAAAAAAAAAAAAAAAGAAAATCTCTATGAAATGCAACTTTGGTGTGTAGAGTAAGACAGGAAACTCAACTTATATAACATTTTTACCTTCCAGAGCTTGATGAAACCATATGTAAACACTGTTGTGTACAATGAGAAATGTATTTCAGAAGAGTTGGAGATTTTCTTTAAATTTCTGTGTACCTGCTTATCTTTGTGCAGATAAAATCTCTAAGAGCAGATTTGCCCAAGTAGTTGTTTACTCTTTTAAACAGGATAAACATCTCAAATATATTTGATCATTGCCAAATGCTTGAAAAGTTCATATATTAAGAAGTGCTATAAATAATACCTTTGGGTCCTCTCTGCGTATTATGCCATATCCAGTTTTCTTGGTCGAGTGTTTTTAAAGATTTGTATTGCTTTCAAATTCAGCATAATTATTCCAACCATGTGCCTTTGAGAACATATAGTTTTAATCTCTGGATAACTGAAGAAGTGTAATTACTTTTTTTCCCACATCTCAAAAGAGTGAAAAGAGGATATATATGTTTTCTATTTAATATCTCAAAAGATAAAAGATTTTCTTTTTTTCTTTTTTCTTTTATTTTTCTTTTTTCTCTTTGTTTCCTTTCTTTTTTCTATTATTGTGATGCTTAACTCATAAAATGTACATTTGAATTATGCCAAATAGACAACTGTCTAGATAATAGAAAATTGTTGGGTTTTGTTTCGTTTTGTTTTTTAAAGATTTTATTAATTTATTTGATGGAGAGAAACACAAGCACGGGGAGTGACAGAGGGAGAAGCAGGCTTTCCACCTAGCAGGGAGACTGATGTGGTGCTCAATCTTGAGACTCCAGGATCATGACCTGAGCCGAAGGCAGTTGCTTAACCAACTGAGCCACCCAGGCGCCCCATTGTGGGTTTTCTTTCCATTTTTTCATGAACATACAAATGAAAACAAGATTTTTATGATATGAATTATCTGAATTAGAGACCACATTTTCCAGTCATCTCGCTAACCATTTACCTATTATTATTTAATAACTTCATAAGGATGTTTGAGTTACGTTGAAACAACACTACTTTATCACATTCAGTAAAAAATCTTTAAAGACTGAGAAAAAATAACTTGATAATGATGTGAAATATCTATATACACATGAATGTACGTTAGAAAGATCAGGAAAATGGTGGGTGACATTAGAATATGTATAATTGCAGAAATACTAATTACTGAATTTTCTAATTTATTGTTGGCATGTGAATGGTATAGGTTTTAAATGACAATAGTGCTGTTTGGGTTGAATTGTGCTCCTCTGAAGTACTGAATTCTTGTTAATGATACTGCTTAGTGTTAAATAGTCAAACGTGTTGTTTAGTGTTGAAATGCCCTGATACTTGCAATATACTTTGGAATGCAGGGAATAGTAAAATAATCTAATAGTCCCTGTTAACCTTTAGGCTATGGTTTACGTTTCCCTATGTTTTAACTCCCTTTGGACCTCATGCTAGGGATAGTAATAGTTTTTAAATGTTGCAGGACACTGTGTGCCATGTGGTTGTATTTTACCCTGAAATTTCCTCATGCTTCTAGAAATAGCCCTTTATTAGGATAACAAAAAAATTCTAGTTGTATGCTTCCTGTTTCCTGTGAGTACCCTAAGTGAGAAAGTCATTGGTATGAGAGTGCTCTCCAGGACACATACACTATGTTAGGACCTGCTTAGCCTAAGGGCAGCCATGGCAGGTTCTGTAACCCCCCAGGTGACCTAAGCCTTTACAAGGCCTGGTCGGGCTTATCGGGACAAACAGGATTAGGACCACGCTTCTTGCTTCCGTTCTTGGAATTTTATTCTACCTAACCAGGTTATGGGCGGTTGACTTGTGAACTGTGGGAAACTGCAAGAACTTCAGAAAATTACTCTGTGACTCATGCTTGCTGTTTGAAACGCATATAAACCCCCAGACCCTTGCATTTGGGGTCCCTGCTAAAACCCGCTGCACCGGGCGGATGCTTGGACCCCAGCTAGCTGGAAAAATAAATCTCGCTGTGTGATTTGCATTATCCTGAGCATCCTCGGTTTCTCTTTGGGGAGACGGTTGACATCGGACTTTAACACCTTACATGGGATTTTGAGATTGGATTGTCACATATTTGATGATACATAACTGAACTTCTTGATTGTGGTAAATAGAGCACTGACAGTTCATACATTGATCACCCTTGAGATACTGTGCTGAAGAATTCTGGTGTATGGCAAGTTAAAGGGAGATCAACTCACCACAGCTTAATTACTGTGGCAGCCATGGCAGTTACACATATTATGAGTAGTGTGGCTCTTTTGCCTGAACTGGAGAGAAAGGACAAAAAATAGAGACTAAATGTTCACAGTTGCTTCTTTCTTACCTTCTGTTTTGTCTTAATTAAACATTAATCTGGCTTCTCTCTTTTCTACAGTCCCCTGAACTCTGTGTTCCCTTAAACCTGAACAAGCTCTAAAAAAAGTAGACTATGACCCCTTTATCAAGTTGTTCTGGGAATTAGCTCAACAAAGTGAAGTCTTTTTTTCTGTCTCACCCAGTGATCGTTTCCTCTTGCTTGTCTAGCTTCCCCTGAGAAGATTTTGCTTATATCTACTTGCCCTTTCTTTACCATGTTACAGATGCTTGTGGATTTCTGAGATTGGAATATTTTCTTCTTCTGAATAAATCCTCTCTTAATCTAAGTACAGATTTATTATTTTTTCCACAGTGGCTGGTGCTCTGACGTGGGCAGAGTGGTGAATGCCCTCAGACACTGATGTTTT
>PITA01016888.1:0-13014 GCA_004023965.1 Spilogale gracilis | reverse complement strand
TCAAATGGAAATTGTTAATGGCACTGCTTTTTCCTATTTGATTCTGCTCTCTCCTAAGTCACCTCGATTACTGCGCACCCTCTTTCCACCCTCCAGCAGTCTATATGGTTCACCATTGTAGCACTACTATTATCTATACCTTCAAAATGACAAAAAAAAAAAATACTAAGGATAATTTAGAATTGCAATGACAACCTTTGGGCTCTTGTTACCTCCGCAAGTTGTTCACCTTTGAAGAGCTCTTGAATTTTGGGGGCCCAGAATCCCTTCTTTCTTTACTTGATTTGAAGAAGTCAGAAAATGGTTCTCCCAATTAAATTTCAAGCAGGCCCTTCAGCAACCTCAATATACCTTATTTAAACCTATTCAGTCATTTAACTTTTTTTTTAAGATTTTATTTATTTATTTGGCAGAGAGAGAGATCACAAGTAGGCAGAGAGGCAGGCAGAGAGAGAGGAGGAAGCAGGCTCCCCGTCAAGCAGAGAACCCGATGTGGGCCTCGATCCCAGGACCCTGAGATCATGACCCGAGCCAAAGGCAGAGGCTTTAACCCACTATTATATAAATTATAAATTATATAGTGATTATATATATATTATATATATAAATTATATAGTGATATAAATTATATCACTATTATATAAATCTAATTGACTAGGTGATACTAAACATTATTTTACCTAATATGCTTGGGACTGACATCCCATAAACAGTAATTGATCATTTTCCTCTTCTCAGTTGAATGGATCTCTATCAAAGTAGCCCAAATGAATTCCAAAGTGCAAATGCAGGAGCCAATATTTCTGTGAATTTAGATAGCCCTGGATGAGGTGTGCCAGTTGGCATCTGTCAAGTAAGTTGCCTAGATCTTACTATCTAGCTAATCTTATTAGCTCTTATCATACTTTTAGCCCCACAGCCTTTTTATTCTACTTTAACCATCCACTCACCTCTGATGTAGGTTTTCCAGGCACTAGTTGAGCTAAAGTCAGGAAAAACTTGTAAAAACTACAAGCTTTGGCACAGAACTTTAGCTCCAGAAGGGGATGGTGAACTTTTTTTGTTGCCAGTTTCTCAAAAAGAGGATAGAAATGGGGTGCCCAACTGGCTTGGTTAGTAGAGCATGTGACTCTTGATCTCAGAGTTATAAGTTTTATCCTCACTTTGACTATATAGAATACTTAAAAATAAAATCTAAAAAAAGAACTAGAGGTAAGGGAACATAAAAGCTACATAGACAGCAATAGGAAAAAGAATGAAAGAAATAATTTTAAGATACTTAGATACACTACAATTAATAAAATATTTCTCATATCTATTTAATAAAATATAACTCATAAAATTATTGTAAAAGGGACATAGCATAACATTAGATATGCAAAAATAATTTCCTTTAATAAAATAGTCAAATACTAATAGCTTAAAGAATGCAAAAGTTTTAGTTGAAATTAGGAAAATACTATGGCTTGATCTTTCTCTCTTTCTTTCTTTTTTTTTTAAAGATTTTATTTATTTACATGACAGAGAGAAACACAGCTAGAGAAGGAACACAAGCAGGGGGAGTGAGAGAGGGAGAAGCAGGCTTCCCACTGAGCAGGGAGCCAGATGCCCTTGTGGGGCTCAATCCTGGGATTCCGGGCTCATGACTAGAACCAAAGATAGCCACTTAATAGCCGAGCCACCCAGGCACCCAGTGCCTTGATCTTTCCATATTTAAGTGTTACTACCTTATGACAGGATTTTAAAGTTTCTTAGATTTTTTTTTTAGATTTCATGTTTTATTTTTTTAACTTATGTATATGATTA
The DNA here is from genome assembly GCA_004023965.1 of Spilogale gracilis. Taxonomy (NCBI): domain Eukaryota; kingdom Metazoa; phylum Chordata; class Mammalia; order Carnivora; family Mephitidae; genus Spilogale; species Spilogale gracilis. The sequence goes on along the minus strand of PITA01016888.1, from coordinate 11,208 downwards.
TGTTTTAAAAAATATTTTATTGTTGGTTACTTCAACTACATTTAGGTGATTTTTATTTAAGTAATACATTTCTAGTTTTAGAGTGAAACTTTATAAACCTAAGAGATTCCACAAACATTATTTGAATTTCCAGCAAAATGATTAGTATAAAACATTCAGTGCTTTATGAGAAGTCACACTACTTCAACCCATAGATATTCTGCCATGTTTTCATACAGGAAATGCCCCCCTCTATCCCCCCTCCCATCTTTCTTTAGTATGTGCTGCAGACAGCACAAAGAGAGAATAGCTTTTCTGGAGAGTAACTAAGCTAAGGACATTACTTTTTTTAACTTTATGATGAACTGCAGATTTCACATTAAGAGGCAAATCCTTCATTTCAAAACATTAAGCCATGTAGCACTTAATAATTGAAGCCTATGCGATTTAGAGTTCAGAAATGAATTAAGTATAAAAGTAGATTCTTTTCCTACTTTCCTTTGCTTGTGCCCTGGATTTATTGTTATTCATTTTAGAATCTTGCCTTTTAGAACTTTGTTTCAAGAGAGTCCAATAGTTATCCATTATTACTGAATTCAGTATCATTTTCTTACTTAAATTATTTGTCAATAAAAATGTTATTATTGAAATTGAAATTTGTATTTATTGGAAGAGGTGAGGGACTGTATTTATTCCTATTTTGTAAAGAAGACACCTACAATATGTTAACCTATACTAAAAAAATAATATATTCTCATACTGAAGCCTGGATTTGAACCCAGGGAGTCAGGCTCTGCAATTCATGCTCTGAGGTGGCAGGCTAGAAACTTGCTACTAAAGCAAGGCAGAAGAGACTTAAGATATGCTATAAATGTCAATATAAACTCGTGATTTTTATTTTTAGAAAATAATAATCTATCTGCTCTGTACCTGCAATAATTTAAAACTCTTCATCTCTCTCATCATCCTGTTAGTCTCTAGTCATGATATAGGACAAAGTAATGTGTTGCCTTTACTACTAATTTTGTTCTCTTATACTCCTATAACCTAAAAAAGGATGTTTGTAGGGGGTCTAATTTCATTTTGTTCCAGGAAAAATCAGGATGAGTTTGAGATACCTTTTTTAAAGAAAGAAAGGGTGTTTCCAGTGTTTCTAGATGTAGAGACAGGAAATAATACTATATGACCCAGAAATTCCATTCGGAGGTATATTCCCTGGAGAATCTTATGCACATGTACACCAAGAAATGGATAAAGAATAATTATGGCCTCAATATTTTTAATAGCCCAAGTCTGGTAACACCAAATAGCCATCAAAAATAAAATGAATAAGTAATTATTGGCATACAATAATTAGAATTAATGAACAATAGCTATAAACAAAAAACAAGAGTTAAAGTGAGAGATGAAGTATTGTATATATATATATATAGATATATATATATCTCAAAAACAAACAATACTTAATGATATTGCTTAGAAATGCATACATGAAGTATACTAATAAAGAAGAGTTAAGAAGTTATTACCATAAATGTGATAATAGCCAGTTCTAGGAATGAGTAGAAGCTATGACTAGGTAAGGACACAACAGGAGATTTTGAGGACCTGCCAATCTTCTGTCATAGATGAGGTTATTGTATAACTGTTCACCTTGTAATTAATCATCAAGCAGCACTTTCACATTTTAGCAACTTTTTTTTTTCTCTAAAATCTCTTTTTTTCATTACTGCTAGAAACACACTGGAAATTATTAAGAGGTTGTTGCCCTCTTCTCCGGGACAACAAAGGTCAGGGGATTTTCCCCTGGACCAGCCAGGGGAAGTCGAGCAGGATGATGAGTGTCGGCGGCCAAAATCACACCGGAGCTGGGAGGTCTGTCGAAGCAGGATCTCTGTCTTTCTCTCTGTGTCTGTGTCTCCTCCGTCTCTCAGACTCTCAGTCTCTCTTTGCAGGCTCTCTTGCTGTTTCCTCGCAGGCCCTCTGCCTTTATCTCTCTGTCTCTCAGTCTCTCAGTTTCTCTCCACATCTCAGGGTTTCGTCTCTCTTGACTCTCAAGGGTCCCAGTCTTTTATTATTCCCAAGTGAGGAAGTTGGGTGGTGCAGTTAAATCTTTAACTGCTTTTGCACCTACCCTAGAGATAGGATTAGTATTGTTACTGCAGAGTACAGAGTGATTGCTTTAACTCACAGAAGTTGAGACCATTGAGGCACAAGGATCAAGAAATACAGATAAGAGATACAGAGATATGATTACACAAAGGACATATTGCCCTGACCCACAGGGTATGTGGCTTTTTGGATTCTAAGCGGGGAAAGCCCCTCTGGGCTTTCATTCACATTCACAGGTACTTCCACCAGAATTTCTGGTGGCTTGGCCATGGAGGGAAGGGCGGATCATGCACCTTCCCGACAAGAGGTTTATTAAATTTCCAAAAGATAGATCTATGGTAGAAGATAATTTTCACATAAGAACTTTGCAGCTGGTGGCACCTGGGTAGCTCAGTTGGTTAAGCAACTGCCTTCAGCTCAGGTCATGATCCCGGAGATCCAGGATGGAGCCCCACATCAGGCTCCCTGCTCAGCGGGAAGCCTGCTTCTCCCTCTCTCACTCCCCTGCTTCTGTTCCCTCTCTAGCTGTGTTTCTCTCTGTCAAATAAATAAATAAAATCTTAAAAAAAAAAGAACTTTGCAGCTGATTAACATCTAAAGTGTATTCCCCTGTTCCTCACTATAATCTTATTCTCACTGTGTTCTTGTCTACTGTTTTTAATGATTATAAGTTAACTCTCTAACTTAAATATATTTCATCATCTCAAATTCTTAGTGCTAATGAATTTAGCTATTTATTACATATTTTTTGTTATTTTTGCTAACAGTTATAAAAAGGCAGCCACCTATTTCCTCCTTCACTGTCTGCAACATGATTTCTTTTTTATTTTAAGATTTTATTTATTTATTTGACAGAGAAAGAGATCACAAGTAGGGAGAGAAGGAGGCAAAGAAAGAGGAAGAAGCAGGTTCCATGCTGAGCAGAGAGCCCGACACGGGCCTCGATCCCAGGACCCTGAGATCATGACCTGAGCTGAAGGCAGAGGCTTTAACCCACTGAGCTACCCAGGCACCTTGCAACATGATTTCTTTAGAAGAATATGTTTATTAAGAGAGGAGACTTATCTACTAGATCTCTTTATCTAGTGCAGGTTTATAAAAAAAGTAGGGAACGGTTTTGTTGTTGTTTTGTTGTTATTTTATTGTTATTGTATGGAAGAATGCTCACAGGACAGTAGTTTGAAAACCAACTACTGAAAAGGTAGGTATAGTTACAGAGATCAATGCGTTATTACCAGAAACTGTTTTTGACAAGTCTTTATATTCATGCTAACTGACAATAATAGGCTTCCACCATCCCATATAATACCTCAATGCACTGCCAAGTCTACTCAAGATTCCTTCTATAGCCTTTATACAAAATAAAGAAATTGATTTTAATTACACATGTTTAAACTTGATCAGTATGTCCACCTAATCTGCCTAATAAACACTATTATTTCTTCAGTCTCAATGTGACTGGTTTCTATTTTGACTTGTTAGCTAAAGCTAACTATACTTTTTTTTTAAGTTTTTATTTTAATTCCAGTTAGTTAACATACAGTGTAATATTAGTTTCAGGTGTATAATATAGTGATTCAGTAATTCCATACAACATCCAGTGTTCATCACAACAAGTGCCTCCTTAATTCCCATCACTTATTTAACCCATCCCTGTACCCACCTGCCTTCTTGTAACCATCAGTTTGTTCTCAAGAGTCTGTTTCTTGGTTTGCCTCTCTCTCTCTCTCTTTTGCAAGTAAGTGTCTAAAATATATAAAGAACTTATAAAACTCAATACTCAAAAAACATATATTCCAATTAAAAATAGGCAGAAGACATGAATAGACATTTTTTGCAAAGAAGACATCCAAATGACCAACAGGCATATGAAAAGACTCTTAACATCACTCATCATCAGGGAAAATTCGTAAATCAAAACTACAATGAGGTATCACCTCACACCTGTCAGAATGGCTAAAATCAACAACACAGGAAACAACAGGTGTTGGCTAAGGTAGGGGGAACTCTCTTGAACTGATGGTGGGAATAAAAGCTGGTACATATACTCTAGAAAACAATATGGAGGCTCCTCAAGAAGTTAAAAATAGAACTACCCTACAACCCAGTGATTGCACTACTAGATATTTACCCAAAGAATACAAAAATACTAATCCAAAGCAATACATGCACCCTGATGTTCATAGTAATGTTATCTACAATAGCCAAATTATGGAAAGAGTCCAAATGTCCACTGACAGAGGAAAGGCTAAAGAAGATGTGATATATTTATATAATGGAATATTACTCAGCCATAATAAAGAATGAAATCTTGCCATTTGCAATAACATGGACTGAGCTATAGAGCATTTTCCTAAATTAAATAGTCAGAGAAAGAAAAATGCCATATGATTTCACTCCGATGTGGCATTTAAGAAACAGGTGAGCAAAGGGAAAAAATAATTTCACTTTTTGATACTGAAAATTCCATCTAGGTTAAAATCCTTATCAAAGACATCAGTCTTATTTAAGGTAATATGTGCTTAAATGTGAAATGTATCAATATTTTAAATTCTATACAATGCTTCCCTTCATCACAATGCATTGAATGCAATATTTTCAAATTTATGTTGTGACTCAGAATCCTATTGAGATGGTTGAAACTATATTGTCTCCATTTGAAGATATCATGGGGGAAAAAAGTATCCCTATGGGGTACCTTATTGCTTAGAAAACTTTCCAATGGAAAAAAAAAAAGAAAACTTTCCAATGGATTATATGAAAGTAAAAATCTATAATGTTATATGAATTCTATAGTCATTTCTTAATCTTAAGAAAGCTTAAGGTCCATACAAGAAATATGTGTTAATTTTTTTCCAGTATCTCTCAAAGTATCTTTTGGGCTAGTTAGTTGTTCAAAGATTTGTAGTAAAGTGGTCAGTTAAAAAAAAAATGGACTACTTAACTAAATTCTGGGGCCTCTGGCTGACATTTATTACCTGATGGTGTATTTTCTTCATTTATATTCCCAAATAAAAGTAGTATAGAGTTTTCTTCAATTCATGCATTCTATTATTGCATGTCGTTAAGATATGATGGTACTCTAAATGAATATTACTGCCTTTTTAATACTAAATTGAAAGTCATTCTTATATCTTATGTAGAGAGCAATGAAACAACCCTTCCCCCAGTTTCTGCTTGTACTCATTATGCTTTTGAATGATTGGCAAATGATATATGTACAATTTATTAACTGTAATTTTCTTAGAATGTCCCTTAAAGGGTGCTTGGGTAGCTCAGTGGGTTAAGCCTCTGCCTTCAGCTCAGGTCATGATTCAGGGTCCTGGAATTGAACCCCACATTGGGCTCGCTGCCTGCCAGGGAGCCTGCTTCCTCCTCTCTCTCTGCCTCCTTTCTGCCTACTTGTGACCTCTCTCTGTCAAATAAATAAATAAAATCTTAAAAAAAAAGTTCCTTAAAGTAAAAGCTTCTCAATATAAACAATAATATATTACATTTATTCTATTGAATCTTGGTCCAGTTAAAAAAAATCATTAAAAGTATAAATTTCTTTAACTATTTGTAATAAACTATTTTTTATTAATCAGTAATATCCTGTATTGTGATTCATTAGCTCTAAAATATTTCTAATCTCACTTAAATAGAATATTTGTTTTAAAATTATGCTTGTGAACTCTTTTGAATTTTTATTCAGCAATTATTTGCCATGTCTATATTTTTATTCAGCAATTATTTGCCATTTTCTATATTTTTAGAATCTAACAGATGTGAAAATGATGATGTTGAGGCCTACTTAACTTCACTAAAGATTCTGTTAACCCCCCAAAAAATAAAAAAAAATTCTGTTAACCCCATATATGATATATTAATTATAATAACAAAAGCAGCATAGCATTTTCACTAGTCTTATCATACCATATCTTGACATTATTAATCTGCAAATATAAACATTAAAGGATATGTAGTCTATTCCTGATTTTGCTATTGTTAGTTGTTTGTATAACACTGAGCAACCCCTCTATATCCTCTCAGCATCAATATTCTCTGAAAATGTTGGAATGATAACACCAATATTTTGATGGTAGTATATTCAGTAATATTCTAGGTGTCTGTGTAGAAGTTTTCATATGTTATATATAAATATATTTGATAAAGACTGGCTAGTATGTGAAAATAAAATAAGATGGTTCATTTCTTGAATCTGTCAATTGGTTACTCATTCCTGTATGTAACACATATTTGTTGAGTAATTGTTATATATAAAGTTGTGGTAGGCATCAGGCGTTTAATAATTCACAAGTCAGACATGGCCTCAGCCAATTGGAAAAGGTAAAGATGATGATATTGAAGATGGAATAAATAAGGGGACTGAGTTGATTTTGTGGTTTAAATGTTGAAGGAATTCATATTCTGAGACAAAGAATTACGTATATGTAAGTATATCCTATCTGGGATTTCAAAGTAACACAAAGAAGATCTGCCAAAGAGATTAAGCAATAGGAATATAGCTCCATCTTCCTACCCCCTTGTCTTAAATTCTATTGTCTAATTAGGTACTGAAATGGTACTGAAATTAGAAATAAGAGTCTTTATACAATAATTAGGAAGGCAAATTGTTAAAGTTAATTGTTAGAATACACTGGTTTTAAAATATGTTTAAGCTCTGCTTCTCCCTCTCTCACTCCTCCTGCTTGTGTTCCCTCTCTGGCTGTGTTTCTCTCTGTCAAATAAATAAAATCTTTAAAAAAATAAAATAAAATAAGATATGTTTAAGCAATTAAGTAGTAGTTACAGACATTAGATTTTAGTAGACAAAAAAGGTATATTAACTATTTATGGCTTTGGTTGAATGGTTTCACTTACTATGATCTATATGCATTAAGTGGACCTGAAAGAATTAGTTTTCTCCAAAAATGTTGGTAATTACTACCTGGACATAATACATTTTATTTTAATAAATATCATTCAAACATGACCTTGGTTAAGTTATTTATCCTCTGACTATTTCACTTTCCTCAACATTCCTCATTGTTGGAAGGGTCAAATATGATTTTTAAAATACTTTATAAATTCTAAGTGCTGGAAATGAAATAACAACGATTATCTGATAAAGTTAACAATTTATATCAAGTTAAAACTATAATATAACACATTATAATGATATAGTGGAATTGACTATAGAGCAAGATAAAGCAGGTATTCTCACCCTTTTCTAGTACATTCAGTCTAAGCTGTGATATCCTAGGCAATTAAATTCATAAACTTGATTGTGATTATTATATCTATATTGAATGATGTATAGGATAGATGAAAATTGAATATTATGACTGATTGTAGGGAGAGTTTGATAAATACTCAGATTTCTTATCTTTTCCTCTGTGTTTTGTATTTATAATATTTGGGCCAAAATGATCTGTAACATATTTTTATGATTTTTTTTCAGTATATATATAGCTTTGAATCACTCTGATGACATTTCTTTCTTGTTTATTTTTTATACTTAACTAAGCTAATGTTATTTTTTTTATTGTGATGTGTGCTGATGCTTATTATAGTTTCTTAATACCTAGAAGTATAAAGTTCTGGATTTTCACCCTAATTATACTTTTGAGCAATATTGTCTCAGACCTGTTAAGTTCTTATTTTTGATTTTACTTTTTTTCAACAGAAGACTATCCCAGGCATATCTTTGCTGTCTCAGTTATTATGAAATTAAGAAGCTTAACTGAAAAGTATCTAATATTGTATCATTTAGTTATGCTAGACAGGAATTGTTTTGTTAGCTATTGTGTTATTTTCACTTCTCTTCATCATACCTTTCTTTGTAAAAGCTAGTCCAAAGACATTTTGTTGAAGCAAGCTTTGGAAAAATTTTCTAGGGTCAATAGGGACATTTCAATGTCCTTCTCCTGCTCTAAGATCTTCAGGTGTGCTAAATAATTATCAGATTCCTTATCATGGCTTTCTGATGCAAACAACATTTTCACCTTCATCCTGATATGTCTTTACACATATATCTGACCTAAGCCAAATCGGTATGTTCCTGTACCTCACATTCAGTTTACATTTGCCCATTACTATACCTTTTAGAATATCCCATCCTAACATGGGACTTTTTGTCATATTCATGTCTACTCATCAAAATGTTATTCACTTTCCCCATTCAATTCACATCCCAAGGCGATTAGATTTGCAGTCAGTATATATGACTTATGACCCCTATATGATTCCAATATTCTGGAAATGAATAATGCCATATGTAAGTTTGCATTGTTCAGTGTGTAAAGGGAATGCTTATATTTGGCACTAACAAATAGACATTTGTGAATATATGGAATGTCTCAATGAATAGTGTTGGACTGCACTTTTTTTTGATAAAATAGAAGTTTCAAAGACAAAACAGAGAAAATAGTTAATAAAAAAGAATTACCAGTTGAGTTTATAGCATGATAAAGTATCTGAATAGCAAACTCTCAAATAATTGAATGAAATTTTAGCTGTCTAAATAGTTGTTTTTCTGATATGAGAAAGATGGTTTCTCTTTTCCTTTTGGATATGGCTAATATAAATGTCAGTTAAAATCAAAGCTTAAAAAATGAAAGTACTAAGTGGTGTCAGCATCATGGCAACATAAGATGTCTCCTGTTTTGGAGGAGTTGTCTTTAGACAACTAAAATCAGACATCCATCAACTCTGTGGGAGTCATGGGATCTAGCCCCATATGTCAAGGAGTCTCACCTAACTGTGCATCAGGCAATAAGCAGATAGACTATGGTATGGGCTGTGGAACAGCCAGAAGTCTATGAAACAGCTTTAGCCACTCTTGGCTATAGTCTGACAGGACTTGGAAAGTGCTGACTTGGATGGAAACCCATGGGTGAGAGAGGCTTTGTAGAAGTCCAGATTTCCAGGGTGCCTGGGTGACTCAGTGGGTTAAAGCCTATGCTTTCACCTCAGGTCATGATCTCAGGGTCCTGGGATAGAGGCCCACATCAGGCTCTCTGCTCAGCATGGAGGCTGCTTCCTCCTCTCTGTCTGCCTGCCTCTCTGCCTGCCTGTGATTGCTCTCTCTCTGTCAAATAAATAAATAAATAAAATCTTTAAAAAAATTTAAAAAGTCCAGATTTCCAAAGGGGTGGGGAGGATTTAGATGTGGAGAGTGTGGCTGAAGAACTTTGCGAGCATCACTTCTCTCCAAAAGATAGCACAGTCTAGAGAAAGAGGAGGCTGGGGATCTACCCCTTGGAGAAAATAGAGAGCCATGCATGAATACTCAGCTTCCTCAGCTGTGCAGGACATTACTAAAGAAACCCATTTCTCCCCTAGAGCACCTAGAATATTAAAGTGGAATCTCCATGACTGGAATAAGTTCAGGAAAGAGGAAAATAATATCAGAGGGCATTAAAAGGATGATTCCTGCTGACTCTTTTCTGGATTCCAGCAGGAAGACTGCCCATGAAGTATTGGGAAAACTTCACCCAAGAATTCCCTCAGATGGCTTACAGTCAAACCCAATATCCTGAGTGCCAAAACCACACCTTCTCTCCACTCCGTCTGTGGATAGCTCCTTTTGTGCACTTCTGAGTGTGGCAGTGAGAATGAACTCAGGTAGACACAGAGTATGCACAGAAAACAGCAGAGGGTCTGTGAGCAAGGGAGAAATCACAATCTGTAATTGTAGTGCCATTAGTGCCATCTTTGGGAAAGCAAAATAAGGTTTCCAGCAGATGGCCTGGCATGTTGTAAGATAGAAAGAAGACATACAAGTGTAAGAATTTTTCTACACAAAGGAGCAAGAATTGTGGAGCACATGGATCCATACAAAGTGGGAGAAAGTGTCAGAATATATAGCAGGACCACTGAAAAAAAACCTAAAGGCAGTTAATAAAGATTTACGGAGTTGACTGTAATATCAAAAATAACCATAGCTACCACAATTTGTTAATGAATATACAACATAAAGAGGTAAAATGTGACATTAAAAATGGAAAGCAGGGGCACCTGGGTTGCTCAGTCAGGTAAGCATCCAACTCTTGGTTTTGACTCAGGTCAAGGTTGTGTTTCAAGCCTGGGTTTGGGCTCCATGCTCAATGGGAGGTCTCCTTGAAGATTCTGGCCCTCTGCCCCTCACCCCCACTCTCACACATGCATTCTCTCTCTCTCAAAAAATAAGTAAATCTTCAAAAAAAAAGTGGGAGTGAAATGGTTAGAATTTTTATATGTGAAGGAATTTAGGTTGCTATAAACTTTCAAAAGATCATTTTATTTAAGATGTTTTATGTAAGCCTCATGGTAAACACAAAGCAAAAACTTATAACAGATTCACAAAGACAGAAGGAAATCAGAGCATAATACTATGAAATATTACTGTTTCGCAAAGGTAGTCAGCAAGAGAGGAAAAAAGAAAGGAACTACAAGACAGAAAACAATAAGATGATATTAGTAAATCATTATATATCAATAATTACTCTAAATTGAAATGGGTTGAATTCTCTAATCAAAAGGCAAAGAGTAGATAAAAAAGACAACTGTATGCTGCCTACAAACGACTTCAGATTTGAAAGCACACATTGACTCCAAGTGAAGGTTTGGAAAAATATATTCCATGCAAGTAGAAGCCAAAAGAGAACTGGGGTATCTACATATAATATTAGAAGTCCTATATGGAAAAATAAGGCAAGATAAAGAATCATCCAAATCAAAAACCAAAAAACTGTTGGAAGTAATCAACAAATTCAGTAAAATTGCAGGATATAAAATCAATATACAGAAATCATTGCTTTTTTTCTAAGATTTTATTTATTTATTTGACAGAGAGAAACACAGCTAGAGGGAGAACATAAGCAGGGAGAGTGAGAGAGGGAGAAGCAGGCTTCCCGCCAAGTAGGGAGCCCAATGTGGGGCTCCATTTCGGGTCTCCGTGATCATGACCTGAGCCAAAGACAGTTGCTTAACCAACTGAGCCACCCAGGTGCCCCTATCACTTGCTTTTTTTTACACTAATAAAGATGGCTGAAAAAAGAAAATAATTTTATTTATAGTAGCATTGATAAGATAAATTACTAAGGAATAAATTTAACCAGGGAAGTACAGAATCTATATTTAGTAATGTCCTGC
>PITA01016887.1:0-45070 GCA_004023965.1 Spilogale gracilis | reverse complement strand
GAAGGAGCTAAAGGTTTTGTCCTTTTCACTAATAATGAAGGGGGTAGATGGATCAGGGAAGAGGTGGTTGCTGAGAGCTTCAACAGAGCGATGCCAAGAGTTGGAGGCAATCTCTGCATTGCAGGGGATCATTGCTATTGCTTCCACAGCAGAGGAAACAGAGCAGGAGAGCTGGGCCCCAAAGGACTAGCTAGGTCAAGAGAAAGGGTTTCTTCCATTCAGGTAAGCATACCTCCTAGTAAGTATACTTCCTATTCCATTTCTGCCCCCTACCTTCAAGATCCATGATGCTTAGACACCATTCCCTATTGCTCAAGTTTTATTAGATGGGAGGATATAAAGTAGGCTGAGATTCTTAAGAAATAGGAAAAGGAGTAGCAGTAGAAGAAAAGATAGAAATAGAGATACATAGAGAGGTATGGAGAGAGAGAGATAGAATTCAAGACTATGTGAAAGAGAAAAATAAATGAATGAAGTCTAATGGTAAATATTTTAAGATTGACTAACAATGGGCGCCTGGGTAGCGCAGTGGGTTAAAGCCTCTGCTTTCTGCTCAGGTCATGATCTCAGGGTCCTGGGATTGAGGCCCTCATCAGGCTCTCTGCTCAGCAGGGAGCCTGCTTCCTCCTCTCTCTCTGCCTGCCTCTTTGCCTCCTTGTGATCTTTCTCTTTGTCAAATAAATAAATAAATTTTTTTTTTAAAAGATTAACAAAAAAAATCAGGGATTGGCACTACCATTTTTCCAGCCTTCTGCTAGGTACAGTGGGGGGAAAAAGTGAAAGTAAAAATTTCTTCCTTGGGAAATTTATAATAGATAAGGGAAGATTTGAATGTCAAAACAAAGTTTTTTCTCTAACCCCATAGGCCTTTTCTGTTGGGGAAGAAAGAGTTAAAGCTGAAATAGTGGTAGATGGAAAGTCATACTTTGGACAAGGCCAAACAGTCCTAGAAGCTACAGCCTCTCTTATTGATGTAGATTAGTTCTGAGCCAGTAACAATCTAGAATGTCAAAATGTTCTGTGGTCAGATGCTTTGGAAAATAAAGTTGAAGAAAATGGTTCATACTCTAGTATGGTAATGAGGTCCTAATGTTAGCTTTAGGAGTCAGTTTCCCAGTTTTGGACCAAATATTTGCTCTAACGCTTAGTTGGGATCTTACTTACCAATACCAAGAAGTGACAGAATGGAGAAGCTAAGAAGAGGCTAATGGCCATGCTGAACCCCTTGAAGTTGTCCTCACCAACTAGATGTTCTTCTTAGCTCAGTGTGGAAGATGGGTGAAATTTAGAGAAATCTTGTCTGGTTCCTCACCATACACACACACAGATGAGAATCTCTAGGAAGTGTGGAGATGGCACTCTTACAGTTTAGAGTGCTGAAATACATATAGTTTAATGGTATGTTTTAAAGGGTACAAAAATACCCCGTTTATCAATTCCAGTAGCTTGAAATTGCACTGTGATTGAGGTAAGGGGCTCTGAGTAAGTGAAGTAACAGACTAATTGAAAAGATACTTGGGGCTTTGGTGTACATTAATGATGATAATAAATAAATAGAAATAAAGATCTAGTGGTGGGGGGGGGTCTAAACTTCACTAAGGAGCAAGAGAAATTTCCTAAAAGGGCTAAAGGTGGATCACCCTTTTAAGAAACCTGAAGAACAGGCTAAGCAGACCAAGTGGGTAAAATATCCTGTGAATTATAGACTCCTGTACAAGATGCTAAGAAACTTGTCTATTGACAGTTTCACCAGCTAGACAGAAGACACGCAAACAGATGAATAGCCGGATAAATATTGCATATAGTAATTATGCACCAGCTATAAATATGGTGAGTGGATGTTTTCTGCCCTCAGGGAAGTGCAGTTAAGATTGGAATAGCAATTTTGATGAGAAGGGAATCAGAACTCAGGGAATCTGAGTTCAGAATTTTAAATAGCCCTGGAGACTGGGTCATCGTAATAAAGCATTATATACCACCAAGGAGAATTTTATTTTCCTGTGTTACTCCTCTGAGGTTTGCATGCAAAGAGGAAGTTAAGGTTCTTTCCTGCCTCTTTGTTTCCAGCAGCAAAATTCCTTGGGCTATGATATCCATTTGTGTTATAGTATTTAGCCACAGGCAATCTGGTCTGGTTACTTTTTTCTTTGCTTAGATGCTCCACTGAAGTAATAATAAGATTAGCTCCAAAAACCCAAACATTTTGACCCCTGTCTTTGCTAAAACTTATTCTCTCTAAGTGTTAGGAAAGCGTAAATTCTGAGGCTAAATCCTATGGTGTAAGGGAGGAAAAAAACCCTAAGTGCACCTCAGAAAGTTTTATCTCTGTTAGTGATTTATGTTTTCTGCTTTGTAAACTGTGATAGAAATATGGTCCTAGATACAAGGATAAAGTGTAATATCCTAGTGTTAGAAATATATATCCCCAGTGCAAAATTTCCCCACTCTGAGTTGCTGTGATCTTGGTTAACTGTTTCCTTTCTTTTATTCTTGAAAAATCTGTTTCCTGTTACTGTGTGGCATTCATAGGTCAGCAGTGTTGGTAAGCAGTAGCTGCCCCCACTTGATTGTCCTAAAGGAAATGAGTAAAGGAAGTGATTCCCATTGGTATATGATTTTATCTGTTGTGGGTTAGTCCCGAGTTTCTGGAGGAGGACTTCCAGGACATCTGGGCTCATGCTCACAGTGTACGTTCTTGTATATTCCTCTACTGTATGAGAGTGCTTTGAATATATCTTTACTCAAAAATATTTCTTTGGTTTCTTACCACTTGCTCATTTGAGTCTAGATTTCTTACCATGGTACCCAAAGTCCTTCCTTCATGGTATGGCCCCAATCATGCTAAGCCTTATCATACCTTTCTGTCCACTGATCACTCATCCCCAGAATCACGTCCAGCCCACTGCACCTTCATTTCTTCTTGCTTTTGAATATTCTGCCTTCTTTATTTGGAATGCCATTATGTCGCTCTCTTTATCATATATCACTTTCAAGTCTTTCTGACCTACTCATTTTTAAAGGTCCAGCTTAAAATTTACCTCTGTGACATGTTCCTAAGTGACTCTGCTGAAGCTGATGTGAAATGATCTATTTACTTGTTTCTTTTCTAATAAACTGGCTCACTCAAGGTTGACAATGGTTTCTCAGCGCCTTTATTCCTCACTGCCCAGCAGAATTCTTTTTTTTTTCTTTTTTTTTTACTTTAAATTTATTTTATTTTTTCAGTGTTCCAAGATTCATTGCCCATGCCCCACACCCGGTGCTCCATGCAATAGGTGCCCCCTAGTACCCACCACATACTGAGCACCTACCAGGAAAAAAAAATGTGGAAATAATGTATAACACTAGTAAGAATACAAATATTTATTAAAAGAACAACTACATTAAAGTTACATATATATTTTTGAACATGCAATTCATATTTAATATATGCAATTATGTCATCCATATTTATTTGTCACTGGAAAATACAAATTCAAGTTCAAAAGAAAATCCCCAGATCTACTCTCTATTGTTAGGCCATAGAAGAACTTCACATTTACATGAGATGGAAGCTTATTTTGGTTTTCTATTCCTGCATTACAAGCCACTCTAAAACCTAGAGACTTAAGATGAAAATCAATTAGGTTCAAACTTTTGTGGGTTAAAAGTTCAGGAAAGATTTGACTGGATGGTTGGTTCCTACAGTTAGAGAATCTCCTCCAAGATAGTTGCTTTCTACATGGGCACTTTGTGCTCTTTGTGTTTTTTCTCTGTTCTCTCTCTCTCTCTCTCTCTCTCTCTCTCTCTCTGTGACCTCTCACCCCCAGAGCTTCTTCACCTGTCTTGTACTTCTTAGCTGATGTTCTCTGAGTAGTCGAACTAATTACCTGATGGCTGCCTCCGAGAGACAGGATCGGGATGCTCCCAGGACAGTGAAGTACTGTCCCGGGAATTGGCGCTGCTCACCGCCTTGATACTTCAGTGGGAAAGTAGACACAGAGTCCAGCCAGATTCGATGGGGTGGAGAAATGGACACCACCTCATAATGAGATGTGACAAGATTGCATAGAAGAAAAGCATGTGAGGTGGAGTATGTTTGTGCAGCCGTCTTTTGGAAATACAACTATGACATAATTAATATACATCTGATCTGTGTTCATGGGATCTGGTCATAAAAATCAAATAAACCTCTAGAAATACGTAATGACTCTTAACTGTGATAAGTTTTAATTCATTGTAAGCTGCTTCTTGTAGTCTCTCTGCCATAGAGATGGAATCTCTAAGGAAGAAAAAGGAAACCCAATCTGTTATCCTCATCGAGATCTTTTGATCACATTTACCTTAGCTAATGTGCCACATAAGCACAAGTGAGGGGAAGTTCCACTTCATATTGTATTTATTCTTGTAGAAACATTTCCCTTTCAGTAAATTCATGAGTAATAGATCCTCATTGGGTTAAAGAAAACTGGAAATGTGAGAGATATGTCCTTAGCCTTTGAGGCTGACAGCACGAAGAGCAAGGTTTTTCAAACCGTAAGTTGTGACCTATTAGTGGATCATGAAGTCAGTTTAGTGAGCTGGGGCCAGTGGTTAAAAATGGAAGGAAATTGAATAAGATGCAAAGTATCAGTTACAAATAACATACGTACATACGACTAGGTATGTTTTTTGTGTGTTTGTGTGTGAGTACTGTATTATAGTTCAGACTGTATTCCTGTGAGCCACAGTCAAAAATGTTTTTAAAGTCACTAAGTAGAATATCTGTGTCCTCTTGTGAACCCTCTCTTGGTTCTACTTTGAATGGCGAAACGCAGGACTAGAGGGGCCACTAGTCCATGGCATTTCTGATATCCTATGAAAAATACTTTGTTTGGGGCCCAGAATGACAAATAGCTCAAAGTCCAATAGAAGCATCATTTTCTAAGAGAAGAAATTGCTTTACAGACAGTGTACTGCAAAATAAAATATCTCACCTCTACAGCTTATGCCCTCTGTCGCCGATGAAGAGTTTTTATATAAGACTTTTTTTCTTTTCCTCTTTTCAAACTTACATTTGGTTGAATAGATTTCCCAAGAGCTTAATTCTTCATCTGTCCAATGTTTTCTGACCCTTAACAGGCTACAAGATGTGGGACAGATTAGATCCTGAAGTACCGAGAAATGGTTAGGTGTGCCATGGTTGGACTGGTAAACTCTTTCTGCACCATCCTCCTCACAAGTGTAGGGGGGTCGAAATAGAGGTATTTTTTCAGACTCCTATTTTTCACACACCGCTTTGTCTTCTTCCCTCCGATAAAATACCTCACCATTCCTGTCGTGTTCACACCCATTAAAACAGGATGGTTTTATTCTGGTGTCTACTGTTGACTGTCCACATCAAGCCCCTTCAAGATTATAATTTGTTATGAATAGTAAATATAGTTTACAAAGTGCTTTTCAAATACACTTTCATCCAGTATTCAGGACAAATTTAAGTACTGGTTATCATAAATATTTTCATTTTAAAGTTGGAGAAGTTAAGGCTCAGGGAGGTTAAATTGTTAAAGATCATATGCACATGTTAAAGTAGCAGGCTCAAAACTTGGGTGTTGGCTCCAAATCCTCTATCATGCTGCTTGTGGCCAGAGAAAAATGGGCCTGAACTAGCTCTCTGGACTTGCGTAATTCTTTTGATTTTATTTTCAGTTTCTTTCCTAAGGATGCCTGGAGGGCATCTATCCATTTACTGGTCCAGCTCTCAAAATCAGGAGATAGTTCAAATTCTGCCCTACTTCTAAAAGTCCTTGTCACTGTGAAAAAATAGAAGTGATGTAAGGGAAAGTATCCAGTTATGACCGTTGAGAGTTACTTAACACAGGCACCTAGTCAATCTTGGGCTTCTCGGGTTTCTGTATCTCTGCTTGGCCCTTGATTTGGGCATGTGGCTGTTCAGCCTCCAAAGTATTGATATGTAATTAAAATAAGGAGACACCGTATGACCCAACTGTGTTGTTCTTAGAGAGGTATGCTCTTAAGGGGTATGTAATATGTGAAGAAGAGGTAGAGATTTTGGTTGGACATTTTTTTGTGTTGGTTTTCCAAACACCTTAGGAACTTGTCAGTTTATTAAAACCACTGGAAGTTAACCAGAAAGGGTTCTCCTACTGATTCTGTGCTATGGGGTGAATTATATATCATTGACTAAATAAGTTAGGCTAATTATAACATAATCAGCTAGATTATTTTACACTGTGTTACAGTACTAACCTCTCTTTTGTAATGCATTACTGGTGAAATTCTCATCTCTATGTGACCTAGAGAAATGTCTCTGTTCTCACCTTTTATATAATTCTTTTAGATATATCTTTTGTATCTTACATTAGTGGGTAAAGGTAGGAATATCCTGATCTTAGGGCTGATGCCCTAATTACAGATATAATTCACATGTCATGGGCCTGAATAATGTAAGCCTATAAAAAAATGGTGCAATTGCATTGATACCCAAATTATTGTAGATAAGCAAATTATTGTCTACAGTAGTTCAGGGAGTTCAGAAAGTCCACTCTTTTTGCCCTGTTGTTCTTCTCCAGAGTCTGCTTATACTTGCTCCACAAATAAGCTTGACATTCTCTCCTGTCCCAGCCAGCCTCTGGCTCCTGACTGTCTCTCCAGCCTGTCACTGCTTGTCTTTTTAAGTCCGACTTCCTTTAGGTTCACGTGTTCCTTCTGTATCACCATTTCCAGGAAAGTAGATATTGCCAGTTACCTCTGTTTTGGCCCACAGAAGGGACATGGTTTTCTCCAGAGTTACTTCTTAGGACGCATTGCCAGGTCCTCTAATTCCTACAAAAAGAGGTCACTAGTAAGGGCCATCTACCCAAATCAGATTTCAGAGTTCCTTGGTGGACAGGTTCCCTGTCTGGCCCCCTCATGTTCACCACATAACATGAACAAGCTTCTGTAATCCTTGTTTTCCATCTGTTACTAAAAATCTCCGAATTCTCTCTACTTGAGAATCCAGACTCAGCAGAAATCCTATGATCTAGAAAAAGAGCTGCAATTGCCCCTAAGAAACCTGGTTAGCATTTGCTTTACCTCTGTGCAAGCTAATGGGCTGTGCAAAGCATTCTCTCCTAGAACAGAGACTCCTTGCCCCAGAGTCAAATCCCAGAAACAGAAATGACTTACATCTTTTAAAATAGAGTTTTTTTCTGTTCTGCAAATAATGATTAAGGTTCGGTCTTTGCTGGATGCCGCATTATGCAGAGAATTCTATGTCTTGCCATTTGCAGTTGCCCCAAAGGCCAAAGTTTCCAAATATTTACATATCAGCTATAGGCAGTTATTTATGTATTTGTGACTCTTGTAAGTTAAGTTTTTAGAAGTTGGAAGTACGAATTCCCCTCAAATTTGGGAAATGGAGAACGAGTATGTGTGTCCATAGACCCATTACTACTGATCTTCAACTATTTATATTTTTGAGAACTTCTCATAAGTTTCCATTTGACTTTTTTCTTCCCTACCCTATGCACACAGCCTCCCTATCCTCAAAAAGATGTAAAACATGTTGGCCAAAGCCAAATACAGCCAAAGTCGCATCATTCCTATTCTACTCTCTCAGCAAACCCATCCCCTGCCCTCATACCAGAGCCTGAAGATGGAATGGGGAAGTGGTTTTCCAGTGTCCCTGCCTGGCCCAAGTTCAGCATTCCAGTGATTTTGCTCAGCTATATATGTTGATCAGATCATCCAAATAACAAAGGAATTGTCAGTTCATCTCTGCCAACGTGTTCCTTGCTCAGGCTATACCAGCTGGAAGGGGCTCCCATGGTCTTCCCTAGCATTTATTGTAAAGAACAGCTGTTTTGTCATTTCTGAGATAAGAGCTTTTATGAAAGTTTAGGCTCGAGATAAATGGAAATAGAGTAAAGGAATGCACTGCAGGTATAAAGTGGAGTATTTGCAAAGCTTCTTCCCATTGGGGAAGATCTGTTGATGACTTCTTTAGAACACAGACTAGGCCTTTTACTACTAAGGTCCAACAAAGGGCGTGGAGCCTTGGAGCATGTGGCACCTGCTGAATGAATGCTGTGTGCGAGGGTGAGTTACCAAATAAAGCCAGGGCATTGTTCACGCTCATCCCCTCTTCTTAAGGCTATATATTTTGATAAGCAAGTTTTATAGAACAATGTCTTAATTGTTTTGCTTTGCTTTGCTTTTTAAATCTGTGACAGTCATTGTAGACAGATTTTATGAGCCACTCTCTGAAAAGAGAATTGTTTTAGGGAGAGATGGGCGATGAAGACAGCAGGGGTGCTGATTACTCATAACTTATTGATTATAGTCCCCAAACAAGAAGCCACCTCATGGCCAGGGCTCTTCAGTTAGTTCTCCTTTCAAATAAAGTAAATCTTGGAAATTTAAGTTCTCCTAAGCTTTTCAGTGAGTATCATCCTTGCTTTTCCTTTTTCTTATGAACTTAGAATTAATACTTCTTTTATTATAGTCTGGGGACCATAAATCAGGACAAGGTGATTTCTTCAGTTCTTCTCAGTACCACAGCCGATGAGTCTATGAGGGGAAATAGCCTAAAACTGCTATCTGTCTAAGTTTCCACCTCTGGAGTGAAAACAACAACAACAACTTAAAGAACCTTTCAAAATGTTATTTCATGTAAGATTATGTAGCTGCCTATGAAATGAAATGATTATATTCTCCACTGCTAAGAGTCTTGTGGTGAACTTGGTTCAGTTTAGGTGGAAGAATTGTCC
Organism: Spilogale gracilis; assembly: GCA_004023965.1. Classification (NCBI taxonomy): domain Eukaryota; kingdom Metazoa; phylum Chordata; class Mammalia; order Carnivora; family Mephitidae; genus Spilogale; species Spilogale gracilis. Next base: position 36,338 of record PITA01016887.1, on the reverse strand, counting down.
TTCAGGTGAATAGTAATAGTAAATAGTAATATGTAATCTGATTGGTTCAGCTGTCAATAGTTTTACCTTTCTTCCCCAACAACATAGGTGCGTATATGCCCTAAAGTTTGAGATCATTTTGCAAATCTTCTAGACTTATTGGATTATTTTTTATTATACTTTTCATGGGCAAAAGTTGGAAAAAAATCGAGTTTCTGAAGCAGCTTTAATCTAAGTGAATACTCTTGGGAAGTAATAGAAATAAAGCCATGAATTCAAAATGTGCAAAGGTGCTAGATGAGGCGAGGAGGTGAAGGGAGATTTGTTCATGTTACTTAGACTTAGCAGCATCCACGTTTCCCAGTGAAAAGAGATAACAAAATAACAGGTATTTACTAAAGTGCACTAATGTCAGGGAATTTTAGGACTAATTTCATTCAGTTTCTTGGGTCTACAACCATGATTAGGTGAACTTCATATTGGTGAATTATGAAGCTTCTGCACTTGGACTGCCCAGGGGATATACCTACCTCAGACATGACTGTGTTAACCTGGCTGCTGCTGTCTTCCCAGCTGACAGCCTCGGGCAGGCCTCCTTAGTGGTGGTGGCTATGGCCGGGACTGTGAACTGCAAAGAGACGTCATCCTACCCAGAGGCTCACAGCATGTCTTGTTGGCCTCTGTATGTGCAGTGTCTAGAACTGTGCCTGGAACAAAGGAGGCACATAGCATGTATTTGATGAACCGAGATCTTTTAATATCTGATATCGGTAGCTGTGACTTTTTTCCTCTGTGAATTTACTAAATAGTCACAGACCACAAGAATCACCAGAGAAAAGAACCATTTAATTTCCCTTCCTCTCTAACGTGGCTAAAAGTAGCAAGAAGAGGGCATTTGCTCTTTGTTTTCTCTACCAGAGATTTATTTGAGTCCTGATGAATTTCAGTTCCTTAAAAACTCCACTGCCTTTCTAAAGTGCTTTTAATTTTTTGATTTTTAAATATATTTCAGTGGTCTTTTCTGGCTGAGATTCTTAATCCATTCACTGCAATCCTGTCCCAGACCATCGTAAAAACGCCTAAGTCAACACTAATGAAGTTGAATTTATAATATTCATGTCCAGAATGTTCAGCTAGAAGTGAGAGTGGGAAAATACACCAGACTGAGATATTTTACAGAGTGCATCTTGCTCTCTCACCCCTGTTCCTCCGCACAAGCTCTGCCTGGAACTCTAGGGAGGCTGGTCGCTGTATACAAGGTCCGCAACATTGAGCCCGAGAATCAGACACCTGGGAAGATTTTACTGCATTCCTCTCTGGAATAAGGTCCCTCCCTTGGACTCCCACAAATCCTTTTATGTTCACCAATTTTAGTACTTGTTTCACTGTCTTAGGCTGGTGATTTTACTTCCCTTCCCTCACCCACACACATACGCTAAATTATGAACCTCTTAAAGATGGGGCGCTCCTGAGTTTTATTCCTCTGTGTTGTCTCTTTGCCTAGCACAATATCTGCCACATATTTGGGATGCAGTATGTATTTCTGAATAAATGAGAGCTGCTATTCCAAAGAAATTATCCAGTATGGTTAAACAAAGAAAAACATGGTAGAAGGAGATCAGGGCTGGAAAAGAGTTTCAGGTATATCTTGGATTGATCTAATTTATAAATCCAACTGAAATCCTGGGTCAAATGTGGTAGGCTTGGGTTTTCCAGTTACTGGGGAGGGGATGAGTACTCCGTTTTATACCCGTTCCCCTGAAAAGAATAGGATGACTCTTATCACCTTGAGCATAGAGACAGACATCTGAACATCCTCCCACAGATTCCTCTGTGCATGAGATACCAAATCCAGACCCACAATACAAGGGGCAGGCAGCATTCTTGAGCCTTCAAGTACCTCTTCCAGCTTGGGTGTATAGCTGCACTAGATCTGTCAGGATCGGGTGATTGTCAGTCATGCGAAAAGAAGGGACCCCAAATCTTTTTTAATCTTGAGGGGGAAAAGATGATACTGTTTCCACAAGCTGTATTAATACTTCTTGTCCAAATCTGTGATGGGTGTCATTCTTTTATTTGTGGGAGGTTGTCTGAGGATCAACAGTGGCAAAGGATGTGTGACCCAGTTCCTTCTCTCCTAGGGTCTGGAAGCTACAGTATGGTCAAAGACAGAGAAAAGTACATATCAGTTGTACATATTTATTAAAAATGTAGATAAAATCAAATTTCATGAATGTATATTCAGTAAGTTGCTTGGAGTGGTCTGGGGAGAAAGGTCAGACATGACTGATGTTATTAGAAATTGAAAAATGAAATTATTATATTCTTCAGGTCTCAAGAACACCCTTAGCTCTCTAGGCTCTTTTTCATTTCTACTATTAGGCTCTCTCATCCATGCCTCCAGTCTTGGCTTCCAATTCATTACACGATCTCAAACATGGCTCACAACTATCTTACCCCACTGTTTGCTGTTTTGGGGATGATTTCAAGTTCTGTATGGGAAACTATTCCCAAGCCTTAAATTCTTGATTTCTTAATCTAGTTGATCACAGTGACATCCTTACTCAGATCTATCTAGATTCCAATGTACTAGAATTGTTCCTACTCTAAAATCCTACATTTAAGCTCTGAGAAAGATAAGAAGGAAGAAGTACAGCTCCAAGATGCTGGAGCATTCAGACATCAGACAGAGGAGAAAGTGTTAGTAAAGAACAGTGAGAAATGAAGAAAACCAGAAAAGCATGGTCATAGGAAAATAAAACAATTTTTTGGAGATAAAGTGGGGTTAACTGTGTCAAATGCTATTGAGAGGTTGCTGAAAATAATGAGAGACAAATGGTTATTGGATTTGATGATGTTAATATTATCAGTAATGTCGGTTAGTGCAAGGTAGTTCCTGAACAACACAAGACTCTCAGTAAATATTCCCAGGAACGGACCGTTGCCTGGAAGCAGAGGGGACAGAAGAAAATGAACTGCCTTGTGCACTATTGGAAGTATGATATTTGACAAATCAAGTTGGGAGCGATTCTGAGAGATTTATGAATTCTTCATACCATAAAATTACTGGGGGGTGGGTGAGTAGGAAATTAAGTAGCCCAAGAGAGCAGGAGAACCACAGCCAGTATCCTTTGGGTAGAGGGGACAAATGGATGGATAGAACCAAATAGGAGTCAGGCAGGGACTAGCACAGAAATTAAGTATTTCCTGAACAGATGTGGGGGTATTGCTCATTAAATAAAGAGGTGCTGAAAGCTGGGTCACAGCGAGTATTTCAGGAGAGAAAAGAATGTATATATTGAAGAAAGATTTGGGGCAGCTGAGAAACTCCGTGGGTCAAAACTAGTTGCATAAAGGTTCTTGTCACAAGGCAGAATAAATAGATGGAATGCATACGATCTCTTTAGCTGGCCACACCTACCTGTGTTCACACTTTCAGTGTAATGTAGAGAGAGAAGAGGGATTAAAGTTTTCTGTCTTATAAATTAGAGTGCACTCTCAAGTACAGTGTGGCTTTGGACCAACTAATGAATTCTCGGAGCCTCAGTGTATTCATTGTAAAGCGAGGATAATTTACCCAGTGAGTCCTAGGAAACCATTTACTATCCCATCTTTCCACTGACCTGACTAAGGGATGGTAATTCTCAAACTGACCAAACCCAGAACAAAGTTTGTTTCCAAGGAGGCAAAGGAGCTATGTGCCCAGCAGAAGGAAACTTGAAATAGCAATATCCAGAAAAGATGTACTGCTGAGACTCCATCTTTAGCCTCATGCATTATGCCTTTGTTTTAAAAGATGCAGAAATCTAAGCAAGGAACTGGAACAATTTGCTCTGGGCTGGTGACAAATCCTGTGGGTTGGTACACGGCAAGAGGAGCTATCTCATTGTCAGTGCCCTACTCTCTACTTTCTGATGTGTCAAGACAATTCAGTAACTGTTTTTTAACCTCTGTGATCATTTATTCAAACACAACTTGAGTATTTACTGTGTAACTGAGTATAGAAAAATAAATTTGGATGACAGGGTCTCTGCCACTGAGGAACTCACAGTCTAGTGGAGGCTATAGATACATATCAATTAAGATACACAAATAGTGCATATGGTGGCTGTCTCTCCAACCTCCATTCCCTCTGCCTTATATTGGGCAGTGCAGAGGATGACCCCAACCTTGGGCGTGGGATTTGTCAACCCTGTCCACATTTATGTTTTGAGTGGACTTTTTAAAAAGTTTAATACTTTAATATTTAGAGAGTGCCGTTTGTGATTCTGAAAGGACTTACAGACTTACATAGCTAGCAAACATTTTAAAGCACCTCCTTTAAACAATGGGTAATCCGTAAGGAGGCAGCTTATTAGAACCATTTTATTAATGACTAAACTGAGGCTCTGAGAGGTCAAATAAAGTGTCTGATCAGGGTGTTTGACATTCACATGGGAGGTTTGTTAAGCATGAACTCTTAAGTGTCCTTAAGGAAGTTTAGCTTAATATTAACAGCAAGAAGTTGCATGGAATGAGTTACATTAACATTAACAGCAAGAAGTTGCATGGAATGAGCAAGCACAGATATTCTACTGCCTTTTCAAATAGGGTGAGTGTATATCCCGGATGCTTTTCTTTGTGTCTCTTAACCTGACACATGGTAATTAGTTCTCCCTTTTCCTCCAGCGAGAGTCGCAGACTCAGTAAGTGTCTGCTGAACAGTGTTTACTCTCCCAATTTCCCATCTTTGGTACAGCCACAGGACATCGTTTCTGTATAGGTAACTTTTTGTCAGGTAAACTTTGAATTATCTCTGACTCCCATATTCATTGCATTTGTCACTCAGGGAAAATTGTCACTGACCAATTGTCAACTGACAGAATAGCCCAGTGGAATAATATCCACAGCATAGGATCAATCATTTGCCTGGATGAAAATTTTCAGGTGGGATAGCCCTCACTTTAAATTTCGGAATCTGTGGTATCTCAGTTCTAGGATGAAATTAAAATTCCTTTCTTTCCATCCTCAGCCACTATCCTCAGGTCACTCCTTCCAAAGTCCCTCTCTGCCCCTGCCCATAAGAGGTCTCTGCAAAGGACCTCTAAACCTGGAGAAGAGAAATAGGCTTTCTGAGGGCATTATAAACCTGTGTGAATCATCAGGAGCCACTGCCTAGGCCTCTTCCGGGGGTGTCAAGAGATTATGAGCTGTTTTTAATCAATTCTTTATTGGTTATTAATATTCTTGCCGAGGCCCAGCAGTACCCTCTTGCTTTTCTCCCTTGGGTGAGCTCTTTTATCTCCTCCTCCTTTCCTCTCTATTTTTTCCTTCTGCTGTATACCTTGATCTATTTATTTCCTCCATTCCCATTCAGTGTGTTTTCCTTTGGGCAATTGTTCTGCATTATTTAATGGTCATTCTATTTTTTTTTTCTCCTATCCACTCATTCCCCTTGCTTTCTATTCTTTATTGGCTTGTCTAGGTTCCCTTCTGCTGCAGTGTACAACTCACCCAGCAACCTTACCTTTCTAACCATAAATCATGGCATGGAAGATTGTGTGAGGACCCTGGACAGGGGGGATGCAGCTCCAGGTAGGTGGACAGGGGAGGACCATGTATCAATGACTGGCCTTCAGGAGGTAACAGATTTGATCATTTTTCAGAGAACACAGCAGGAAGCTTGTAATACGTAATAAAGACACATCTTTTCATCATGTTTGCTAGACAGTACTGAATTTGGGTTCACCCTGGCTACAGTCTTCATACCTTTCCACTGAGCTTTTCTCCTGGCAGCTCTAGGTAAAGGTAAAAGGAAAATAATCTTGATATTAATAAAAGCTTTGTTCTAGTTTTTCAATGTTTTTATGGTTGTTAGTAGCTGGAAAAATAGCTTTCAAAAGGAGGAAACACTTTTATATAGAGGTCCACACAAATATGCCTATCTGCATGCACAACTGGGAAACTTGTTACATTAGATAAGCTAGTTCTTTGGTGGCCTTTTTATAAATCTCCCCCCAACCCCCCAGAAGTCTCTCCATGGAAGTTATCTGTTGTCTCCTCTGGCCCTCTCTCTTCAATCTGGAAAAAAAGGATCACAGGATAAAATTGCTAGCTATACATCAGGGACTCCTGCCAGAAAGATTGCCATTAAGAGAGGTCTAGGCAGGAGGTCTGAACCTAAGGGAAGAACTTCTATAAACAGTCTTCTGGCATGCCAGTGTGGGAGACACTTTGGGATAATGACAGGCCATATTGATACTTCCCAAATCTTTGCTGCTATTTTTCCCTACTTGTGCAGTAAACTGAGGAGTTGTCAGCCATATGCCTTGTGGTCTCCTCTCTCGGTTGCTATTCGGACTGTTTTTTGGAATAGCTTTGTCATAGGGATACCACCCAGTTAGATACTCCTCTTTATAGGTCCTCTTTATTCAAATATAAAACTAGTGATTCCCATTCATTTACTCATTCATTCAACCAATATATTTTTTAGTTCCTATATGCAATGCAATGGTAAGAGATAAAATCTGGTTTTGTGACCTTGCCTCCATGGCATCTATGTCTCTATCCTTCATTTTAGTAGGAGTGATGATATATTTTAGTATTCCCTAAATTGTGATCCGTTTGGAACACTAGAGCCATGTGTCATTAATGGGTATTTGGGGAAAAGAGGATTCCAGGGTAAAATAAATGGGGTAATGTTGGGGAAAAATACAGTTAAAGAGTGTTTTGCAGTGCAGGGATTTCTCACAGTCTTTGATATGCTAACAGATATTGAAGATGGTAGAAACTATTGAGTAGGGTTTTTCTGGGTTCTTTCTTGGGAAAGACTTCCTAATTCAATGTGGAAAGTGGTTAAGTATTATGAGAGATACACTTAAAGTAGCTTGAGTGAGAATAATAAAGGGATTTTTTTTTTTAAGCTGGGAAAATCAAGAAATCCACAGAGGAGACCGCATTTGTACTGAACCCTAAAGGGTAGATAGATTTTGGAATTGGAATTTGTGAGGACAGGCTATTTAAAACAAGAGTATTTGAAAAAAGGCAAACAGGTTGAAAATGTAACATGTATATTTGAGAGGTTAGGTGAGGTGGACAGAAAAATAGTTTGTTAAACTATTAGTATGGTGCATCAGTTGTGGATTAGGACTGGAAAGGAAGATTGAAATTCTGGAAGATTTACTCAGATGGAGTAATTAATTAAATTAATTTATTTATTTCCAGTGGAATTGATAAGCATTTCTTTCTAGTCTAAAAAAAAAAACTTTCCCAGAGCAACTACAAGTACTACCAGCGAACACGTCCCATCACACGAATCCTCTGTTTTCCCATCTGAGCAATGAGAATGACCAGCTGGACTTCGTGGGTTATTGTCATTAAATGGATGTTCCCTGTAATATGTTTAGTATAGCATTTGATATATGGTGATGACCCAATACTAGTTATTTAGGTACTAGTTTTCTTTGAAGACAAAAAAGTATAAGCAAAGGCTACAGGTGTTTTCAAAAATGTAGAAGACTGGTCAGTTCTTCCTGTTTTGACCAGCATCTGTTAATCCTTTCATTTTTAGATTTCCTGCAACCCAGATTTCCATCTGTACTTTTACATTTTAAATGTGGAAATTTGTTCATTTCAGGCCTCATTTTCTTTATCTTTGGGTATTTTTCTTTTTGTGTTATCTGCCCTATCCTCAGTGGTTAGGATAGTGGTTAGTGGTTAAACTAACAATTAATTCTCCTTTCATGCACATGGTTATTATGAATTTTACCAATAAAAGGATAAGTCGTACACAATTTAAAATTTATTTTTTATGAGACTGTCAGATTTCTTTTTTTTCTTTTATTTTTTTTTAAGATTTTATTTATTTGACAGAGAGAAACACAGCTAGAGAGGGAACACAAGCAGAGGGAGAAGCAGGCTTCCTGCCGAGCAGGGAGCCCGATGGTGGGATCTGATCCCGGTTCTCCAGGATCGTGACCTGAGCTGAAGGCAGTCGCTTAACCAAGTGAGCCACCCAGGTGCCCCCACAATTTAAAATTTATAGTAACAATAAAATTCTTTATTGAAAATTCCATAAAGCCAATTGATTCTCACAGAATATTTTGTTGATTTTTTTTTAATTTATCTATAGACAATATGGTTGCAATTGATGAACAAAGGTAATATTAACATGAATACTGGTTGAAATTTTCTTTACATTAGAGAGAAAGATGATAGTAAAACAAGGAAGATACATGTCAGAAATTTATTCATTCATCAAGGACACAAGGACATTTGTAGTCAGATAATGGTTTTTGAATACCAGAAAAATATTTCCTCAACTTTTTGTGCATTTACAATGTGACAACTACAGTTGATGCACCTAAACTTAATGAGCATTATTACTATTTTCTCCATCATTTAAAAAAGTCTAGGGGTCCTGGGGTGGCTCAGTTGGTTAGGCGTCCAGGTCTTGATTTTGTTTGGCTCAGGTCATGATCTCAAGGTTGTGAGAATGAGCCCTGCAACAGGCTCTGCGTTCAGGCAGGTTCTGCTTAAGATTCTCTCTCTCCCTCTGCCCCTCTTCCTCATCTCCTCAAATAAATAAATATATCTTTTCTAAAAAAAAAAAAAAAGTGTAGAAAACCAACAAGGTAAACCCTGTCCTTCATGCAGAATGATGGTAGTATATTTACAAAAGGTATAGTGTCTGCTTTTGCAAACTTGAGACCATAATTTTTGGATCACGCACCCAGCATGGAGGGCTAGCTGTGCACCCATGTATCCAGCACTGTGCTGCACCTTCTGGAATATTGAGAGGAAGATTAAGTAATGGTCAGCCATTTGAAAATTGCTCTTTCCATACTGTCTTCTTTACTTGGGCAAATGGATTCACTGTGCTGTAGCCCAAACATGCTAGATTTTTGCTTTCTTCTGCACTTCCTTGCACTGAAAAGGAAGAATGTTCTGCTTTTCCCAAGCATAGACCTGCCTCCACTACTGCTTTTTTAATTTGGTTCTAGAATACCCCCCAGTCCTGCCTACTTTAATCTCCTCACAGCATGTTCCAGTAACATTTCTCAGCTCACGTTTTTTGATACTTGGCATCACCATCTCTAAAATGAATGCTACATTTTATACCAAGTCACGTGATTAAGTGCTAGGCAAAACATCACAACTCTGGTCATCATTTTGGGGGTACTTTGACAGGTGTTAAGTTTCTAAAACAAATTTCAGGCATAGAGATTTAATTAATTCACTGGCATTTCAATTTTGCTTAATGATTAACTTGTATTTCTAATTTGTCATCAAAATATATCCTCTTTAGAAAATGTCCTTGACAACCACCATGATCCATTCTTAGGAATTTCCCTAACATCCTTTTTGCAAATGAGAAACATCTAAGTTTCAGGGCATCCTTTCTCAAATTGGATACTTTTTATAAAGGTGTGAGTATCACTCTTTCTGTAACTTGTGAATAACTGAGGCCAAAATGCAGGAATTTTTCAAACCCATGCTAAAGGCATGGGAAATAAAATTGCTGTTTCCAGCCACATCTCGCTGAGGTTAGAGTTAATTCTAATTACTAAAAATGGAGCTGTGAATAGCAATTGCCAATTGCACAGGTGTAGCTGTCCACAGCACATTTAAATTATGTAAAGATTCGTCCCCTGGTTCAGATATCTCTGTTTGCTCCCAGACCCCTGTTTGAAATGATGCAGGTGGGTATTGGGACCAGTATTCCTGAGTTGGCTCTCCTTCTGGGACTTGTTTAAAGGCATATTCCCGTACCTGATTATTGCTGTTATCTCCTCTGGAAACCACTGAGCTGATCTGTGTCTTCACTCCTTTGAACATATTTCTCGTTTTCAACCTAAGCTTTTATTTCTTTTTTTCTTTTTTTCCTTTTCAGTCCATTATGACAAAAGCTTTTGCCTCGGTGTCATTCCAGACCAAGACACAGTCACTATTTATGTCAGTGACACCTTGCTGGTGCCCCTCATGTCTTCGGGGTTTTTTTCTTTCCCCTTTTCCCACCTCGTGCAAAGGCAAATGTTACTCTTCATCTTAAAGATGAATGTGGATGGAAAAATCCCATAATCGTAAAGGCAGTGCAGTGATTTTCAGGAGCACTGATATCTGCATTGTTTAGAGAGGACAGCAGGGTTAGGTTTGCTCACTAACATATGCAGGCTGAGAAAATCAGGACAAGTACATGCTTAATCATTTCCCAGAGAAATAGAAATGCTACCTTTTCTTTTTTTTTTTTAAGATTTTATTTATTTATTTGACAGAGAGAGAGATCACAAGCAGGCAGAAAGGCAGGCAGAGAGAGGAGGAAGCAGGCTCCCTGCTGAGAAGAGAGCCCGATGTGGGACTTGATCCCAGGACCCTGAGATCATGACCTGAGCCGAAGGCAGAGGCTTTAACCCACTGAGCCACCCAGGTGCCCAGAAATGCTACCTTTTCAAATGTTCCTCTGAGAAGGACATGAAGGATGTGGTGAATGTTAAAAATATAGGCACGTACTGCATGGAGCACTGAGTGTGGAGCATAAACAATGAATCTGGGAACACTGAAAAAATAAAATAAAATTTAAAAATAATGAAAAAAAGACTAAAAAAATATATAGAATCTAATTACCAAATGAAACTTTAGCTACATACCCACTGTATCCCCTAGAAATACTGTATTCATGGGAATCTTGACATGTCTTCTATATCCCTTCTTTCCCTGTCTTTTTCCGTCCCTGCCTCCCTCTCTTCCTTTCTTCCTTTTCTTCTTTCCTCTTCCTCTTTCCTTTCCTCTCTGACAAGTAAGTGAATTTCCTGTTGGCAGTTTGGTAAGCTTCTGGTAGAATGGAACCATTTATTAGAAATAAATATGCTTGAAGTTGCCCCTGGGGCCTAGGTACAGAGGGTGAGGATAATAAGGGACAATATTCAGATGTTGGAGTCAGGTAGTCACTCATTTCCTTGAATGCTTTTTTTCTGACCTACCCTATATGATTCATTGTAGGGATAGAGCGCTGACCACTCTAAAGGTATAAAAATACTGAATACTCGTCTAAAATCCATCTGTTTGTCCCAGTCTCCATAACCAAACCACCATGATTTCTCACCTCTGTTATTGCAATAACTTCCTAACTGGTCTCCCTGATTCTATTGTCACCAGTCCTGTAATTCCTTCTATAGCTTCCAACCTATCATGGCATGTATATATAGAATAAAGTCTAAACACTTTACCCTGGTTTACAAAGCTCTATATGATCCGTCCCCCATTTACCTCTCCTGTCTCTTTTCCTCACTTTGTCCCCCAGCCACCACGCTCCAGCCTCACTGGTCACCGTTCTGTGTTTCTAACACTCAGTGGACCTCCATATTAGGAGCTCCACAGATGGCCTTCCCCATGCCCAGGACCCTTATTGTCTCTGCTCATTACGTAGCTGGGTGATTCTTGACATTGAAATCTCAGCTTATGTGTCACCTCATTACAGCAGCTTTTCTTGACTATCCTGAATGTACTAGCTATCCAATTAATTGCTCTCACAGTACCCACTTTTAATTTCTTTGCATAGCTGTGAGCAGTATTCTTCTTTTTGTTATTTGTTTTCATTCCTTTGTTGTCTATGATCTGTATTCCCCTGACTGGAATGTAACTCAATGAGATGAGGGAACTTTGTCTCTTGCTCAAATTCTTATTCTCAGTGCTTAAAGTGGTGCATGGCACTTATGGAAGCATTCAATAAATGCTGGAAAATGAATAAATAAATACATGCAAGAAATGCACATATGCTACATGCAAAGAAAAAACTGTCCCTGATGTGTCTCGTGCCCTCACTTCCCTCCTTTCTGGCTTAGATTCTGTTACCATGATCCTCTATACCTGCATCCCCTTCAGCTCCTTTCCTTCCTTTTCCTTTCAGCCATTATCCCTTGGTACTGCTCCAGTTCTAGGTACGTAAAACCGTCCACCTCCTCTTAGCCACTGAACATAGGTGGCGAGAAACACATAATCTTGCTAGCCAGTTCTACTTTGATTCCCCCACCTTAAACTTCAAAGGAGATCTTGGCACAGCTCTGTAATTATGTTATCATATTTAACCTTTTGTAAGACTCATAGTTTCCCACATTTTAACATCTCTGAAATCAAGATGCTATTTACAGTTAATGCCAGTCTCTGTTATCCAGATGGCAGTTGTGATGTTAGACCCTGGGTGCATTCCTGGGGGGTATGACTTGACTGAAAGGTGACTCTTCTACCTTTCAGTCAAGAAATGCTTTAAAGATCATTTGAAGAAAAAAATTATAAATCCTGCTTCTGGTTTGAGAACCTTAGATTAGTGTTTTCCGATAGACTTGCAGAAAGGGTGTCTGTTCACACTCCGCAATCTTCGCCCATTCTCTTAATTGTTTTCACAGAAATATTAACAAAATATTTTGAATAATTAATATATTACATGTTTCAAAAATAAAACAGTTTAAAACTTTGCATTGGAAAGTCTTGCTTCTTTCTCTGTCCCATCCTTCTGGTTTCTTCTCCCCTCTGAAATAGGTAACCTATTTTATTTAATTCTTAGATATCTTTCCAATGATTCTTTCTATAAATACATGCCAAAATAAGCATGTATTCTTCTTTTATTACCCCCCAAACGTCAGAAATGCATCTCTTTTCACCTTGTTTTTTTTCCATCTTACAATAGATATTACAGATCAGTACATATTAGTTCATAGAGTTTTCTCAGACATGTGTACAGCTATATACTCCATTCTGCAAATATATCATGGTTTGTTTAACTGACCCTTATTGATAGTCACCTGGCTTATTTTCAGTCATTTGTTGTTACAAACAATAATGAAGTAAGTAACTTCATACACATATAATTTCATCTAGATAGAAATGTGAAAGTTAAATTCCCCCCAGAAAAGTTGTTGGGTCAAAGGGAAAATGTATGTTGTGGGTTGAATATTGTCACCTAGAAAAATATGTTCAAGTCCTAAACTATTGAACCTATAAGTGTGACCTTATCTGGAAATAGGCTCTCTCCACATGTAACAATGTTAAGATGAGGTCATACTTCAGTTAAATTGAGGGTAAATTAAAATGAGAGCCCAAATTAATCCAGTGACTGTTGTCCTTATGAGAGGGAATTTTGGACAGAAACATACTGGGAAGAAAGCTGTGTGAGCATGGAGGCAGAGATTGGGGAGTAATGCATCTAAAAATCAAGGTGCACCAAAGATTGCCAGCAACTACTAGAAGCTAATGAGAGGCAAGGAAGTTTTCTTCCCCACCGCCTACCCCCAGCTCTTCCAACACTTTGATTTTAGGTGTCTCATCTCCAGAACTGTGCACAACCCCCCAACCCCCAGCAAAAAAAAAAAAAAAAAGGAAAAGTGTTTATAGCTATTCAGTTTGGGTTCTTTGTAATGGAAGTCCTAGAAAATGAATACAGTGCATTTGTAATTTTGATAAATATTCCTGGTTTATCCTCCATGGACATTTACTGTGTGCCCTCATCAACAAAGGATGGCAAACATTGCTATCCTTCAGAATCACTAGTAGAGAATATTGTTAGGTTTCTGGGTTGCTGCCCTTCTGATAGGTGATAAATGACATTTCAGTGTAGGTGTAATTTCTATTTCCCTTTTCATGAGTAAGTATCTTGTCATATATTTAAGGGCTATTAATATCTCCTTGTGGAATTCCATTTATGAATTGTGTTATTTTTTTCTGTTATTGTCATTTTTATTCCAATTTATATTAGGGAATTAGTGCTTTGTGATGTGTATTGAAAATATCTTTTCCAATTTATTTATCTTTTGAAATACCAATTTATTAAATTTTTGTTTAATTAAACTTTTTTAAAATTTATTTTATTTTTTCAGTGTTCCAAGATTCATTGTTTATGCCCCACACCCAGTGCTCCATGCAGTACGTGCCCTCAGTACCCACCACCAGGCTCGCCCATCCCACCACCCCTTCCCCTCCAAGACCCTCAGTTTGTTTCTGAGTCCAAAGTCTCTCATGTTTCGTTTCTCACCTTGAAATTACCCTACTTCCCATTTCCTTTCCTTCTCCTACTGTCCTCTATATTACCCCTTATGCACCATGTGAAACCATGTGATACTTGACTTTCTCTACGTGGCTTATTTCACCCAGCATAATCTCTTCCAATCCAGTCCATGGTGCTACAAAAGTTGGATATTCATTCTTTCTGATGGAGGCATAATATTCCATTATATATATGTACCACATCTTCTTTATCCATTCATCTGTTGATGGGCACCTTGGCTCTTTCCACAGTTTGGCGATTGTGGCCATTACTGCAATGAATGTTGGGGTACATATGGCCCTTCTTTTCACTACATCTGTATCTTTGGGGTAAATGCCCAGTAGTGCAATTGCAGGGTCATAGGGTAGCTCTATTTTTAATTTTTTAAGGAATCTCCACACTGTTTTCCAAAGCGGCTGCACCAACTTGCATTCCCACCAACAGTGTAAGAGGGTTCCCCTTTCTCCGCAGCCTCTCCAACACTTGTTGTTTCATGTCTTGTTAATTTTGGCCATTCTGACTGGTGTAAGGTGGTATCTCAGTGTGGTTTTGATTTGAATCTCCCTGATAGCTAGTGATGATGAACATTTTTTTCATGTGTCTGTTAGCCATTTGTATGTCTTCTATAGGAAGTGCCTCTTTGTGTCTTCTGCCCATTTTTTGATATGATTATCTTCTTTTTGGGTGTTGAGTTTGAGTAGTTCTTTATAGATCTTGGATATCAGCCCTTTGTCTGTAGTGTCATTTGCAAATATCCTCTCCCATTCCATGGGTTGCCTCTTTGTTTTGTTGACTGTTTCCTTTGCTGTGCAGAAACTTTTTATTTTGATGAAGTCCCAAAAGTTCATTTTCGCTTTTGTCTCCTTTGCCTTTGGAGATGTACCTTGAAAGAAGTTGCTGTGGCTGATGTCAGAGAGGTTACTGCCTATGTTCTCCTCCAGGATTTTGATGTATTCCTGCTCACATTGAGGTCTTTCATCCATTTTGAGTTTGTCTTTGTGTGTGGTATAAGAGAATGGTCTAGTTTCATTCTTCTATATGTAGCTGTCCAATTTTCCCAGCACCATTTATTGAAGAGACTGTCTCTTTTCCACTGGATATTTTTTCCTGCTTTGTCAAAGATGATTCCACCATAGATTTGTGGATCCATACCTGGACTCTCTACTCTGTTCCATTGGTCTATTTGTCTGTTTTTGTGCCAGTAACATGCTGTCTTGGTGATCACAGCTTTGTAATAAAGTCTGAAGTCAGGTAATGTGATGCCCCCAGCTTTGTTTTTCTTCTTCAACAATTCCATAGCAATTCGGGGTCTTTTTTGGTTCCATAAATTTTTAGGATTGTTTGTGCCAGTGCTTTGAAGAATGTTGGTGGAATTTTGATCGGAATGGCATTGAAAGTATAGATTGCTCTGGACAGTATAGACATTTGACAATGTTTATTCTTCTGATCCATGAGCATGCAATGCTCTTCCATCTTTTTGTGTCTTCTTCAATTTCTTTCATGAGTGTTCTGTAGTTCCTCGAGTACAGATCCTTAACTTCTTTGGTTAGGTTTATTCCTAAGTATCTTATGGTTTTTGGTGCTATAGTAAACGGAATCAATTCTCTGATTTCCCTTTCTATATTTTCATTGTTACTGTATAAGAACGCAACTGATTTCTGTGCATTGATTTTGTATCTTGCCACATTACCGAATTGTTGTATGGGTTCAAGTAGTTTGGGGGTAGAGTCTTTTGGGTTTTCCACATAGAGTATCATGTCATCTGCAAAGAGAGAGTTTGACTTCTTCTTTGCCAAGCTGAATACCTTTTATTTCTATTGTTGGATTGCTGTTGCTAGGATTTCTAACACTGTGTTGAACAGTAGTGGTGAGAATGGGCATCCTTGTTTTGTTCCTGATCTCGGAGGGAAGGCTGGATAATTTATTAAACTTTTATGTGGTCTCTGGAATTTGAGTCATGATTAGCACATTTTTTTCCATTCCCATTTTATAAGGGAATTTATCCATGTTTTCTTTCAGAACTCTTTTCTTCTTCATCAAAGCATTTCATTGGAAAACTTGAAAGGATAAAGTTGGACAAAACTTTATCTTTTTCCAGATGGTACATAGTTTATTTCATCACCATTTATTCTTGAAATGTTACCTTTATCATATATCAAATTCTCATATGTATTGGATTTCTGGAAATTCTGTTCTGTTACATTGGTCTGTCTTTCTGTTCATTGCCAATAAAACCTGTCTTAATTTTTGAATTTTCGTAATAGATTTTCATATGTAGGCAGGTAGGTCAATTTCCTACTCACTTTCTCTAATATACCTATTTTGATTAGCTTTTATAAGGATTTCTAAATTGCTTTTATAAAGATTTCCAGTGAACTCTTTGTTGCTAAGGCCAGTGGTCAGTTCTCAGTCTTCATTTAACTAGATCAGTCAGTAACATTTAACATAGTTGAATATTCCCCCTACTTTAAATACTCTGTTCAAAGATAGTCTTCTCCCTTTATCTTTACTTCACTGGTTCCTCCTTCTTAATGTTCTTGCGCATTCTTTCTCATTGCTCTAGGCTGCACATGTCTCATGGCTTTGCCTTCAGACATCTTCCCCAACCTGCCCATGTTCATCTTTTGGATGATATAATTTCGAGACAAGGCTTTAAATAAATCCTATCTTCTAATGACTACATTGTTTAATCTCCAGGCAGGTCCTCTCCTATGAATGTGAAGATTCCTACCCTCCTGTTTACTCAACGTTTCTACTTCTACACAAAAATCACTCTCCCCAAAACTGAATTTATGCTTTTCCTCTACCAAATATATTCTTCTTTCACTTGAACAAACCAAAAATATTGAAGTAATCCTTAACTCTTTTCTTTTTTTTACATATCACATCCATTACATTAGCAAATCCTGTTTGAGTTCTAACTTCAAAATATTTCTGGAGTCTGACCACTTCTCAATATCTCCACCACAAAGCTGTGGTTCAAGCTACCACCATCCCTTGCCAGGTTTATTGCAATATCCTCCTGCCCAGCTTTTCTGGCTCTCTCACAGTCTGTTCTTCCCATAGCAGTCAGATAGATACTTCTTAAGACATGTCAACTCATGTCAGTTTTTTTTGCCTATGACACCCCATGGGTATATCTTATCTCAGTTGTCAAAAGCCAAAGTCTTTATCATGACTCAAAGGCTCTAAGTAATGTGATCTCCATGACGATTTCATCTCTACCACCTTTTCCAGCTGCAGTGTTCTATGCTGTTCCTTAAGCCTTCTGGCACAATCCCACTGCAAAGCCTTGCTACTTGCTTTTCTCTAACTTCTTATTTAATTAAATCCTTACAGCTATACAATGTGAGGATTATTATTTTCATTTTACCCATTAGAAGGTAGAGTATGGGGAGTAACGTTCTTCCCAAGTCTGTATAGCTATTAATTAGTGTAAGTAGGACTCTAACTCAGATCTTTTTGGTAGTTAATTCTATACTCCTTTTATTATAGAAATTTTCTGGTTTCTGGTTCCACCTCTTGCTGTGTCTTTTGATGCACCCTCTGTGTAATATATCTTGGCCTTAGTTTATTCGCCTAGGAAATGAAGGCCGATCCTTGTAATCTCAAAGTCCCTACCCACTTAGATGCTCAGTAACTCCATGACTCTGGAAGTGTCCCAGGTGGGCTTAAAGTGAGAATATTAATGATTGTGATGAGATTAAGAGTAGAGAGAAAGATATGAGCACATGTCAGTGGAAAGGGAACCTTACTATTGCAGAAGTGAGGAGGCACTGAAGACTTATTCTGCTATTGAGGGATTTTTTTTTTTTTCTAGGTCTGTCTGACTTGACAGTAAAGCAAAAATAAAGTAGCAAGCAAATAAATAATTCCAGATGCTCTTTTCTATACCACTGTGATTTGTGACCTCCACACCTCTTGGAGCCCTGTCCCAAGCCCATCTATGCTTTCTGTGGCTTGCACATATGACACTCTCACATAGGACCTGAGAACTATCTGTGCTTGACCTGTCATAACTAGTTAATCCTCATATGACCCTAGTAGGCAAGAGCTATTTTTCCCACTTCATAGAGAATCAGACATAAGTGACAGGTGCAAGTTTACACAGTGAGCAAGTGACAAAGCCAGGATTTGAGCCTGGATGCTACATCTCAAGTCCCTGCTCTGAACACATGGCATTCTTTGTTAATCTCACATAAACCCAAGAAGTTGCTGATGGTATGGCTCCTACTTTATGACTTTGGAATAGAGGTAGGGTAAGTTTTGTCACTTGCTCAAGATGACTCAGCTGTGAGAGTGACAAGGGAGCCCCGACCCAAACTCAGACCTTCCCAATCCCATTCTCATTTTTTGTTCCTCTTTAATCTCTGCCTTCTTCTTGGTTGCTTTTAAAACAAAACCAAAAACAAACAACAACAACAAAAACCCCACAAAAAAACAAAAAAAGCAGATTCTCCTGAGAAGGTAACAGACTGCCCTGTCTGTAAGTATGTTTCCTAGTTTAGTCTTGGGGGCAGGGTCTGTAAGGATACTTGAGCAGTGGAAGGACCCAAAGGGATGCAGTGGTAAGATGATCTGTGTCCATGTGTCTGGTGCCATGACCCTATTTCTTAACATGTATAATCAGATACAGACCAGTATGAGGTAGACACATACCGAAAGAGACAGAGATGTTTCTGTTGTCAAGCACACTGGAAAAGAATATTCTGTCTCAAGCTCAGGCTAAAAATAACGTGTTTACAGTATGCTCACCCTCCCTCACACTGCGGTCTCTCAGGAACAGAGGCAGAATTTAATCATTCCATTCTCTGAAGTGAAGGTCTCTATGGCTTAATATGCACACATCACAGATTTCAAATTTTCTTGATAAAATTCAGTCTTCGACTAAAACCTAGCTGTCTCTTTGTCTTGAAATATGTTCTAAAATGTATAATAAAGGTCTGTTGAAGCCAATAAAGCATTTCTGGAAAATGCTGGTTTAACCCACACAGCCAATTCTCTTTTTCTTAAATTCAGTTTGTATTATTTGGTTGAAGAGACTGTTCTCTGAGCCCTGACATAAGCGAGTGTTGAGGCTGACACTTAGTCTAGAGTTTGCTTGGAAAAATGTGTGGGAAAAATCATATAATTAATCTCATTTGTCAGGTATGTCAGACCTTTCCTGGCTCCAAGACTCTGCATGCCTTTCTCTGATCCCTGGATCTAAGTAACTCCTGCCCTGACTTGGATGAACGGGGTGGGGTGAGAGTTGGGCCTCTGGGATGTGCTGTAGTACTCCTGAATATACTCATGCTGTTTGTATCTGAGATCTCCTGTGTTGAAACCCCTGCTTACTCTCAGCTTAATTCCTGATTCTTCAGAATAGAGAGCATTACCTGCTTATACTAATTCTCCTCATCCCCACACCCAGGGTTTCTCAACCTCAGCTTATTGATATTTTGGGTTAATCCCCCTTTGTTGTAGGGAGCTGTCCTGGGCATTGTAGAATGCTTAGCAGCACCCCTGGCCTCTTCCTGGATTCCAGTAGCATTTTGCCCCTCAGTCATGACAAGCAAAAATGTCTCCTGATGTTAGATCTTCCTTAGAAGAGGTGGAGAAAAGTGCTTCTAGGCGAGAGCTAGTGTGCCTATCCTGTGCTTGTACCCAAGCGTGGTTGCCAGTAGCTGCCAAAAGTCTTCAGTGATCTCAGTGCCCAATATAAATGTAACATAAGCTTCAAACATGAGTCACGCATAGTATGTTAAATTCTCTCCTAGGTATATTAGCAAAGTAAAAAGGAAGAGGTAGAATGAATTTTGAAAATTTATTTTATCCAATATATCCAAAGTATTATGTTTTTGCTAAATATTTGACATCTGGTGTGCATTTTACACTTATAGCACATTTCAGTTTGGACTAGCCATATTTCTAGTGCTCAATAACCACATGTGACCCACGATTATTGTATGGGCAGCAGTGATCTAGATTTCTAAAATGATTACTGTTCTTCAGTTCACTCTGAGACTCAGAATGGTGTAGTACTATAAGCATGGGGCTAGAGTGTCATATGTAACCAGTTTGAATATTTTTCTGTATCTCTTTCTGACATGACTTTGTGATAATTACTGAATCACTTTGAATCTCAGTGTCAGTATTTGTGTTAGGGAAATAATAATGGTTGCTTTTAGAAGACTTGCTATGAGGTTACATGAAATAACATGCATACATAGTGCCTAGCACAGAGTTCGTGTTTCCTAAGTGAGATAAGTCCATTATCTGTACCCCTGTATCACCAGAGAATGAATATTAAGTGAACGTGAGTATTAAGTTCTTTTAGTGTTAGCCTCTTGCTTGATACAACATCCATGCTACGTCCTTTGGATATCATGCTCTGGACCCAGCTAGATACTCATTGGGTATGTAAAACACTGAATCATCCCAGGGAATGCAAAGTCACCCACTTGGTCCTATCCAGCTGCTGTTAATTAAAACTTGTTGAGCTTTGTCTAAAGAAAATGACCAAAAAAAGGATTCAGCCCTCTCAGTTTTGTTTATTTCTGTTGATATTTATTCTACCTTTACCGCAAGTCGAATAATTCAGGGTAGAAAGAGAAAGAATTCTTGGATGCATCTTTCCCACCATGCAGGTCACGTATATTGTGTAATCCTTTAAGCCACAGTGCCATATTGCAGGCAGGTTTCATCTACAGAGACAAAATATTTTTGGCTAATGTTAAGAAGAGAACACATGACTAGACCAAATTGGCTAGACAGGTGGCCACTTAATCCATCCTAATGGGTAAGATACATAAAAGATAGAAATTCATTATCATGGCAAAGACAGCCCATATTAGAAAAATATCTATTGCATTTTCATAAATACTTGTTTAGGTAAGAACACATATCTAAAGGTGTTGGAGTTAACTGTTCATGATGGGAAGCTGACAGTCTTTTTGTACAGTATTTATTTCTTCATATTTTTCCTACTTTTGTATGGGAGAGTTCCCCCTCTCTGCCAATCCCATTTCACCTCTGTGCAAATATACACTGTCCAATGCAAGGTGCTAATTAATATTTCGCATTTGGCTCTTGATTGTCTTTGTCAAAGTCTTAAAGGAGGTTGTACTTTCTCCCGATTACCATGAAGTTATTGTGAGAAGCCTATCAACATTAGCTGAGAGACATATTTAAGTGCCTACTATGTGTCAGGCATTGGAGAAGGCAGGTGATTAAAGGAGTTTTGACTGTATTGGACTTCAGAGCCCAGGAGGAAACAACATGTAAATAAATGATCACAGTAAGATATGCAACTCATGCTATACAGGACTTAGGAAACATAGGGAAAGGAGCAGGTTTTCGTTCATTCACACATTTATTGAGCATCTAGTATGAGTTAGACAACCATAGTGTGGTGAGGAAACATGACAATAAAAATAAATTGAAAAATCAAAGACAAGAAAGGCCTATATTTTGACTTTTTATAGAGTTGTTTTGCCAGGAAACAGATAGTAAAAGAGATACTTTTATCTTTGTGTTCTATCATATAAATATTTTTGGATGGTACCTTTTCTAACCTTTAATTTGATGCTGAATTCCTGGACATACTCAGTTAACTGGTCAAATCCAAAGAAAAGCATTGGTGTTATAGTGGTGAGCATAGCTGCCTTCCAAATCCAAAGAAAAGTTTTGACAACTTAAGTGGGCCTTTATGACTATTAGATTTATTTCTCTGGCCAAATTAATAAAGAGAGGTCTCTAATTAATAGAGTTGTATATGTATGAATAGTATAATTTGATAATCAGGTATAAATTAAATATTATAATGCAATGAACTTAACTCTTTATCTGTTTTAAAAGTAATTTATTTTCTTATTGCTAGTTTAAAATGTTCCTTAGTGAGTGTCTTATTGGGTCTTAGAATTTTCGTATATATCAATATTAATATCACAGGAGAAATGTAGATTTAAGTTGAATTGTATATATACTTTTAAAAAGAATAGCATCTTAGATAAACTTTTTGTAGCAACTTTTTCTTCTAATTTATCTCATAGTACTTCCATAAAGTTGAAATATTATATTATAATAATAATAATAATTAAAATTATAATAATTCAACACAACACAAAAGGTGAAGTGGTTATATGGAATAAATCAAATTGATCTGCAACGCAAGGTCTATATCCCATCTCTGAGTCACTGTCTTTGAGCCCAATAAGAGAATATCTCTTGGATTTACTTAAAATGTATCTCACTTTTAATAGATTTTTCTCAAATTTCCAGCCTTTTAAACAACCTAGCATCATTTTTATTTACCTATTAGTTGAGAAATTTCACAGTTTGATATAATCAATCATTATTGACTGTCTACTAGGTATAGGATGGCCAATTACAAAACAGGCAGCAAAATTGCTTTCCTCAGGGAATTTACAAGAACTTACAATGTAAATATTGATGTATTAAGATCACTTTACCAGGAGGTAGAATAGTTCTAGTAGTTATGATAAAACCCTTTTAAGGGCACGCCTGGGTGGCTCAGTGGGTTAAAGCCTCTGCCTTTGGCTCAAGTCATGATCTCAGGGTCCTGGAATTGAGGCCCGCTTCAGGCTCTCTGCTCAGTGGGGAGCCTGCTTCCTCCTCTCTCTCTGCCTGCCTCTCTGCTCACTTGTGATATCTCTCTCTGTCAAATAAATAAATAAAATATTTTTTTAAAAAATGAACCTTATTTTTTAAAAAAATCTTTTAATCTAACCATGAACGTGTTTTCAGAATTCACTATGTAGTTATTCCACCCTTGGTCTCAGAGTCAGTGTGATATATTGGCAAGAAGATAGACAAATAGATCAGTGGAACAGATAGAGAGTCCAAAGATGCTTCCACACATCTACAGTCATCTGATTTAAAAAGAAAAAAAAAAAAAAGCATAGCTGTCAGTGTAATTCAGGGAAAAAAGGATAGTATTTTTTCAATCTTACTTTATTATTTTTTATTATTAAAGTATAGTTGACATGCCATGTTATATTAGTTTCAAGTGTACAACATAGTAAATCGACAATTTTATACATTACCTAATGTTCACCATGAGCATTTATCACCATTCAGTGTTATGCAATCTTATTGATTATATTTCCTGTGCTATACTTTTCATCTCAGTGACTTAATTATTTTATGACTAGAATTATATACCTCTTAATCCCCTTTACCTTTTTCATCCATCTGTTCACCCTTTTCCCCTCTAGCCACCAGCAGTTTGTTCTCTATATTTATGAGTTTGTTTTGCTTTGTTTTTTAGATTCTACATATAAGTAACATCATATGATACGGGTTTTTCTCTGATTTATTCACTTGGCATAATATTTTGTAGGTCCATCAATACTGTTGTGAGGGGCAAGATTTCATTCTTTTTTAAGGATGAGTAGTACTCCTCTCTCTCTCTCTCTCTCTCTCTCTCTCTCTCTCTCTCTCTCTCTCTCCATATATATATATGCCACATCTTCTTTATCCATTCATCTATTGATGGATACTTAGGTTTCTTCCATGTCTTGGCTGTTATAAATCATGAAGTAATAAACATAAGGGTGCATATTATCTTCTTGAAATAGAGTTTTTATATTCTTTGTGTTTATACTGAGTCATGAAGTGACTGGATTATGTGGTATTCCTATTTTTAATTTTTATTTATTTATTTATGTGTTATGTTAATCACCATACAGTACATCATGGGTTTTTGATGTATTGTTCCATGATTCATTTTTTTGTATATAACACCCAGTGCTCCATGCAATCCATGCCCTTCTTAATACCCATCACCAGACTGACCCACCTACCCAAGCCCTTCCTTCTAAAATCCAAAGTTTGTTTCCTGGAGTTTATAGTCTCTCAGGGTTTGTCTCCAACTCTGACTCCCCCCGCCTTCATTTTTCCCTTCCTTTTCCTAATGTCCTCTTTGCTATTTCTTATGTTACTCAAATAAGTGAAACCACATGATAACTGACTTTCTCTACTTATTTCAGTTAGCATAATCTCCTCCATTCCCATCCATGTTGATGCAAAAGTTGGGTATTCATCATTTCTGATGGCTGAGTAATATTCCACTATATATATGGACCACGTCTTCTTATCCATTCATCTATTAAGGCCATCTTGGCTCTTTCCATAGTTTGGTTCTTGTAGATATTTTTGCTATGAACCTTGGGGTGTATATGGTGCTTCTTTTAACTTCATCGGTGTCTTTGGGGTAAATACCCAGTAGTGCAATTGCAGGGTCATAGGGTAGCTCTGTTTTTAATTTTTTAAAGAATCTTCACTCTGTTTTCCAAAGCAGCTGCACAAACTTGCATTCCCAGCAACAGTGTAAGAGGGTTCCCCTTTCTCCACAGCCTCTCCAATACTTGTTTCCTGTTCTCTTACTTTTGGCCATTCTAACTGGTAGTAAGGTGGTATCTCAGTGTGGTTTTGATTTGAATTTCCCTGATGGCTAATGATAATGAACATTTTTTCATGTGTCTTTTAGCCATTTGTATGGCTTCTTTTGAGAAGTGTCTGTTCATGTCTTCTTCCCATTTTTTGCCTTGATTATTTGTTTTTTGGGTGTTGAGTTGAGAAGTTCTTTATAGATCTTGAATATCAGCCCTTTGTCTGTAGTGTCATTTGCAAATATCCTCTCCCATTCCATGGGTTGCCTCTTTGTTTTGTTGACTGTTTCCTTTACTGTGCAGAAGTTTTTAGCTTGATGACATCCCAAAAGTTCATTTTTGCTTTTGTTTCCCTTGCCTTTAGAGACCTGTCTTGAAAGAAGTTACTGTGGCTGATGTCAAAGAGATTGCTACCTACGTTCTCCTCTAGGATTTTGATGGATTCTTATCTCACATTGAGGTCTTTCATCCATATTGAGTTTATCTCTGTGTATGGTTTAAGGGAATGGTCGAGTTTCATTCTTCTGTATATATAATTGTCCAGTTTTCCCAGAACCATTTATTGGATAAACTATCCATTGGATAGTTTTTCCTGCTTTATCCAAGATTAGTTGACCATAGAGTTGCTAGTCCATTTCTGGGCTGTCTGTTGTGTTGCATTGATCTGTAGGTCTGTTTTTATGCCAACACAATGCTGTCTTGGTGATCACAGCTTTGTAATATAGCTTGAAATCAGGCAACGGGATACCCTCAGCTTTGTTTTTCTTTTTCAACATTTCCTTGGTGATTCGGGATCTTTTCTGGTTCCATACAAATTTTAGGATTATTTGTTCCAGCACTTTGAAAAATGCCATTGGTATTTTAATCAGGATGGCATCGAAAGTATAGATTGCTCTGGGCAGCATAGACATTTTAACAATGTTTATTCATCTGATCCATGAGCATACATGTTTTTCCATCTTTTTTTTGTCTTCTTCAATTTCTTTAATGAGTATTTTGTAGTTCCTCAAGTATAGATCCTTTACCTCTTTGGTTAGGTTTATGCCAAGGTATCTTATGGGTTTTGGTGCTGTTGTCAATGGAACCAATTCTCTAATTTCTCTTTCTACAAATACATTGTTAGTGCATAATAAAGCAGCTTATTTCTGTGCATTAATTTTGTATCTTGCCAAATGACTGAATTGCTGAATGAATTCTAGTAGTTTGGGATGGAGTCTTTTGGATTTTCCACATAGAGTATCATACCATTTGTGAAGAGAATGAGTTTGACTTCTTCTTTGCCAGTTTGAATGCCTTTTATTCCTCCTCCTCCTCCTCTTCCTCCTTCTCCTCCTCCTCCTTCTCATTTTGGGGGGGGTCCAATTGTCTTGCTAGGACTTCTAGTACTGTGTTGAACAATAGTGGTGAGAGTGGGCATCCTTGTTGTGTTACTGATCTCAGTGGAAAGGCTCAACTTTTCCCCATTGAGAATGATATTTGCTGTGGCTTTTTCATAGATGGATTTGATGAAGTTGTGGATTATTCCCTCTATCCCTATACTCTGAAGAGTTTAAATCAGGAAAGGATGCTGTATTTTGTCAAATGCTTTTTCTGCATCAATTGAGAGGACCATGTGATTCTTGTCTTTTTTTCTTATTTATGTGTTCTATCATATTGGTTGATTTGTGAATGTTCAACCACCCTTTCATCTCAGGGATAAATCCTACCTTATGGTGGATAAGCCTTTTAATGTACTATTGGATTCTTTTAGCTAGGATCTTGTTGAGAATTTTAGCATCTGTATTCATCAGGGATCTTGGTCTGAAATTTTCTTTTATAATAGGGTTGTTGCCTGGTTTGGGGATCAAGGTAATGCTGGCCTCATAGAAAGAGTCTACAAGTTTTCCTTTTGTTTCTATTTTTTTAAAACAGCTTCAGGAGAATAGGCATTATTTCTTCTTTGAATGTTTGGTAGAATTCCCCGGGGAATCCACCAGGCTCTTGACTCTTGTTTTTTGGGAGGTTTTTGATCACTGCTTCAATCTTGTTAATGGTTATAGGTTTATTCAAGTTGTTGATTTCTTCCTGTTTTGGTCTTGGTAGTTTATATGTTTTCAAAAAGATCCATTTCTTCCAGGTTGCTTAATTTATTGGCACATAGCTGTTGGTAATAATTTCTGATAATTGTATTTATTTCCTTGGTGTTAGTCATGATTTCTCCCCTTTCTTTTTTTTAAAGATTTTATTTATTTATTTCACACACAGAGAGATCACAAATAGGCAGAGAGACAGGCAGAGAAAGAGGGGGAAGCAGGCTCCCCGCTGAGCAGAGAGTCTGATGTCCCACTCAATCCTAGGACCCTGAGATCATGACCTGAGCGGAAAGCAGTCTTAACCCTCTGAGCCACCCAGGTGCCCTGATTTCTCCCCTTTTATTCATAATTTTATTAATTTGGGTCCTCTCTCTCTCTCTTTTCTTTCTTTCTTTTTTTCTTTTTGGATAAGTCTGGCCAGTGATTTATCATCTTATTAATTCTTTCAGAGAACCAGCTTCTAGTTTCATTAATGTGTTCTTCTGTATTTCTGGTCTCTAATTCATTGATCCCTGCTCTGATTTTAATTATTTCCCTTCTCATGCATGGATTAGGTTTAATTTGTTGTTGATTCTCCAGATCTTTAAGGTGTAAAGATAGTTTGTGTATTTGGGATTTTTCAGGTTTTTGTTTTTTGTTTTTGGTTTTTTGGTTTGTTTTTTTTTTTTTGAGGGAGGCTTAGATGGCTGTGTATTTCCCCTATAGGACCACCTTTGCCATATCCCATAGGTTTTGGATCATTGTGTCTTCATTCTCATTGGTTTCCATGAATTGTTTAAGTTCTTCTTTGATTTCCTGGTTGACCTAAACATTCTTGAGCAGGATGGTCTTTAGCTTCCAAGTGTTTGAATTTCTTCCAAACTTTTCCTTGTGATTAAGTTCCAGTTTCAAAGCATTGTGGTCTGAGAATATTCAGGGAATAATCTCAGTATTTTGGTATTGGTTGAGGCTTGATTTTTGACCCAGTATGTGGACTATTCTGGGAGAAAGTTCCATGCACACTCAAGAAGAATGAGTATTCTGTTGTTTTAGGGCAGAATGTTCTGTGTATATCTATGAGGTCCATCTGGTCCAGTGTGTCATTCAAAGCTCTTGATTCTTTGTTGATTTCCTGTTTAGATGTTCTTTCTATTGCTAGAGTAGAGTATTGAGGTCTACTATTAATTTATTATCATCATTATGTCTCTTTATTTTGGTTAACAGTTGGCTTATGTAGTTGGCTGCTTCTGTGTTGGGGGCATAGTTATTTACAACTGTTAGATCTTCTTATTGGATAGACCATTTAAGAATAATGTGCTGTCCTTCCGTATCTCTAACTACAGTCCTTAGCTTAAAATCTCATTTGTCTGATAGGAGAATTGCTATGCCAGCTTTTTTTTGAGGTCCCTTGGCATGAAAGATAGTTCTCCATCCCTTCATTTTCAGTCTGGATGTATCTTTAGATTTAGAATGAGTCTCTTGTAGACAGCATATGGATGAATCCTGTCTTTTTATCCAATCTGCCACCCTTTGCCATTTTATGGGAGCATTTAAGTTGTTCACTTTGAGAGTGATTATTGAAAGGTAAGACTTTACTGTCATCATGTTGCCTGTGAAGTCCTTGTTTCTATAGATTGTGTATACTTCTGTTCTATATCACTTTTGGGTCTTTCTCCTTTTATAGAACTCCCCTTAATA
Organism: Spilogale gracilis; assembly: GCA_004023965.1. NCBI lineage: Eukaryota > Metazoa > Chordata > Mammalia > Carnivora > Mephitidae > Spilogale > Spilogale gracilis. Next base: position 8,202 of record PITA01016887.1, on the reverse strand, counting down.
TTTCTTGCAGGGTCAGTTTAGTGGTCATATATTCTTCCAGTCTCTGCTGGTCCTGGAATTTCCTTATCTCTCCATCCATTCTGAATGGATGATTTCTTTATCAGCCTTGCCAGAATTCTTGGCTGCATATTCTTCTCATTCAGTACCCTGAATATGTCTTCCTAGCCCTTCCTGGCTTACCACGTCTCTGTGGACAGGTCTGACATTATTTTGATGTTCTTCCCTCTATGCATAAGGAATCTCTTCCCGCAACTGCTCTTAAAATGATTTCCTTGGTTCTAATATTTATGAGTTTTACTATTACATGCCTGGTAGTCTGCTCTCCTTGATCTCGGGAGGTGTTCTCTCTGTCTCTTGGATACATATGTTTGCTTAATTCCCCAGATTAGGGAAGTTCTTGATTATGATTTGGTCAAATATGTCTTCTAGTCTTCTCTCCCTCTCCACCCCCTCAGGGAGCCCAATAATTCTGACATCTAACATTGGGATATTTCATGGCATCATTTATTTCTCTAATTCTGTTTTCATGGATTTTAAGCTGTTTGTTCCAGGCCACCTCCTGCTCCCCCTTTTCTGTCAGTTTGTCTTTAAGATCACTAATTCATTCTTCTGCCTCATTTACCCTAACTATTAGGATATCTAGAGTAGATTGTATTTCACTGATAGCATTTTTAAGTTCTGCATATCCCCTCTCATTTCTGCCCTTAGCGAATCCATGTTGCCATTAATAGTTTTCTCCAGCCTGACTATTGTCTTCATAACTGCTACCCTGAAGTCTATTTTTGACATCTTGCTCAGATCCATATCCATTAGATCTGTGGGAGAGATTATTGTCTCTGGGTCTTTTCTTTGTTGGGAATTCCTCTTCCTAGTCATTCTGTTGAGTTGTGGTTGAGGGAAGGTACAGTCGAAATTATCAACCACAATCCAGGAAAGGTGCACCATCTCATCTGATGATTCTGTGGGTGTTCAGAATGGCTTGGTAGATTTCTAGCTAAATTCAGGGGACTGGTTGAAAAGAAGTCACCACTCCTCTGCCATATTGGTCTGTCCCTATTTTTAGCTTTTAAAGTAACTTCCATAGTGTTTTCTACAGTGGCTATACCATTTATATTACCACCAACAATGCATGAGGATTCCCTTTTCTCCAAATCCTTGGCAACACTTGTTATTTCTTGTCTTTTTGATACTAGCCATTCTGATAGGTGTGAAGTGATACTGTGTTTTGGTCTTGAGTTATTTACCTGATGAGTAGTGAGGTTGAGCATCTTTTCATGTGTCTGTTTGTCATCTGTGTGTCTGTGCCCAGTTTTAATTTTTATTAATTTTTTATTAATTTTTATTTTTTCCCATAACCCAGCCATCTGCCCAGTTTTAATTGGATTATTTGTTTTGGTGTTGAGTTGTACAAATTCTTTATGTATTTTGGATATTAACCCCTTATTAGAGTTTTTTTTTTAATATTTTATTTATTTATTTGACAGAGAGAAACAGCAAGAGAGGGAACACAAGCAGGGGGAGTGAGAGAGGGAGAAGCAGGCTTCCCGCCAAGCAGGGAGCCCAATGTGGGGCTCGATCCTCGTTCTCCGGGATCATGACCTGAGCCGAAGGCAGTCGCTTAACCAACTGAGTCACCCAGGTGCCCCTAGAGATATTATTTGCAAGTATCTTCTCCCCTTCACTTGGTTGTGGTTTTGTTTTGTTGATAGTTTCCTTTGCTGTGCAAAACCTTTTTATTTTTGTGAGTCCCAACAGTTAATTTTTGGTTTTGTTTCCCTTGTTTTAGGATATTTACCCATACATTTGTTGCTAAGGCCAGTGTCCAAGAGATCACTGCCTATGTTTTCTTTAAGGAGTTTCATGGTTTCAGTTGTTACATTTAAGTCTTTAATCAATTTTGAATTTGTTTTTGTGAATGGTGTAAGAAAGTGGTCCAGTTTCATTTTTTGCATGTAGCTGTCCAGTTTTCCCATTACCATTTATTGAAAAGACTGTCTGTTCCCCACTGTCTTTCCCCCTCTTGACTTCTTTGTCCTAGTTTATTTAACCATACTGGGTGCTCTATACAAGTTCCTTTGATCTGTGTGTCAATTGTTATGCCAGTACTCTACTGTTGTTTTTTGTTTGTTTTGGTTTAATTTTAATTTTAATTTTTTTTAAAGATTTATTTATTTATTTATTTGACAGAGAGAAACACAGTGAGAGAGGGAACATAAGCAGGGGGGGTAAGAGAGGAAGAAGCAGGCCTCCTGCTGAACAGGGAGCCTGATGTGGGGCTCGATCCCCGGTCTCCGGGATCATGACCTGAGCCGAAGGCAGTTGCTTAACCAACTGAGCCACCCAGGTGCCCCGGTTTAATTTTTAAAGATTTTATTCATTCATTTGAGACAGAGAGATACACACACACACCCAGAGCATGAGCAGAGGGAGAGGTAAGGGGAAAGGGAGAAGCAGACACCCTCCTCGGCCAGGAGCCTGACTGGGTGCTCCATCCCAGGACCTGCAGATCATGACCTGAGCCGAAAGCAGATGCTTAACCATTTTAGCCACCCAGGCACTCCAGTACCCTCCTGTCTTGATGACAATAGCTTTGTAGTATATCTTGAAACCTGGAATTGTGTAACTCCAGCTTTGTTCTTTTTCAATATTGCTTGGTCTGTTGGGGAGATTTTAATGGTTCTATACAAATTTTAGGATAATTTGTTCTAATTATATGAGAAATGCTATTGGTATTTTGATAGGGTTTGTATTAAATCCGTTGATACCTTTGGGAAGTATGGACATTTTAACAGTATTAACTCTTCCAAACCATGAGCATAGTATAACTCTACATGTGTTTTTCCATCTCATTTTTTTTCAAGGTCTTAAACTTTCAGTGTAGATGTTTCACCTCCCTGGTTGAATTTATTTTTAGGTATTTTATTCTTTTTCATACAGTTGTAAATGAAATTGTTTTCCTAACTTCTCTTTCTGCTATCTCATTATTAGTATTTGGAACTGCTACCAATTTTTGTGTATTAATTTTGTGTCCTGCGACTTTGCTTAATTCATTTACTACTTGTAATAGTTTCTTGGTAGGGTCTCTAGGATTTTCTGTATATAGTAGTATGTCATCTGCAAATGGTGACAGTTTTACTTTTTCTATATCACTTTCAATGCCTTTTATTTCTTGTGTGATTCCTGCAGCTAAGATTTCCAGTAGTTTGATAAAAGCGGTGAAAGTGAACATTTTTGTCTTCTTGCTGATCTTAGAGGAAAAGTTTTTAGTTTTTCACATTTGAGGATGATGTTAGCTGTGGGTTAGTTATTTAAGCCCTTAGTATGTGGAGGTATGGTCTATCTAAACCAACTTCATTGAGAGTTTTTAGCATGAATGGATGTTATATTTTGTCAAATCCTTTCTGTGTTTCTTGAGATGATTGTGTGGCTTTTATATCTCCTTTTTTTAAAAAAAAATATGACCTATCATGTTGATTCATTTGCAAACATTGAACTGTCCTTGAATCTCTGGATAAATCCCACTTAAGTCATGGTGAATGACTGAGATTGGTTGAAAATTTTTTGCATCTATGTTTATCAGAGATATTGGTCTGTAGTTTTCTTTTTTTGTAGTATCCTTGGTTTTTGTAGCAGGGTAATGCAGGCCTCATGGGATGAATTTGAAAGTTTTACTTCCTATTCTATTTCTTTGCAGGACTTTGAGAGAAATAGCTATTTTCTCTTCTTCAGTTATTTGGTAGGAATCACCTGTGAAGCAATTTGGTAGTGGACTTTTGTTTTTGGGGGGGTTCTTGATTTCTGATTCAGTTTTGGTACTAGTAATAAGTCTGTTCAAAATTTCTGTTTCTTTGTGGTTCCATCTTGGGAGTTGTATGTTTCCAGAAATTTTTCCAGTTGTTGTTTTTTACACATAACTTTTCATAGTATTCTCTTATAATTCCTTGTCTTTCTATGGTATCATTTGCTGTTTCTCCTCTTTTCATTTCTGATTTTATTTATTTGCATCCTCTCTCCTTTATTCTTGATTAATCCAGCTAAATGTTTATCAGTTTTCTTTATCTTCTCATAGAACCTGGTATTGAGGCACCTGGGTGACTCAGTGGATGAAAACCTCTGCCTTTAGCTCAGGTCATAATCTCAGGGTCCTGGGATTGAGCCCCACATTGGGCTCTCTGCTTGGCGGGGAGCCTGCTTCTCTCCACCCCCAGCTGCCTCTCTGCCTACTTGTGATCTCTCTCTGTCAAATAAATAAATAAAATCTTAGAGAAAAAAAAAAGGAAACTGCTATTGGTTTCATTGACCTTTTCTACTTTTTTTTTTCAGTCTCTCATTTATTTCTGCTCTTATCTTTATATCTACTTTCTACTGATTTTGAGATAAGTTGGTCCTTTTTTTTTCATTTTTTTTAAGGTATAAGATTAGATTGAGTTTTTTGTTTGTTTGTTTCTTGAACTGGGTCTTTATTCCTAGAAACGTTCTCTTAGAACAGTTTTTGCTGTATCCCAAGGATTTTAGACCATTGTATTTCTATTTTTGTTCATCTCCATGTATTTTTTTATTTCCTCTTTGATTTTTTGGTTAACCCATTAGTTGTTTAATAGCACATTCCTTAACCTCCAGGTGTTAGTGTTTCTTTCCAGTTTTTTTCTTGTAATTGATTTCTAGTTTCATACCATTGTCATTGGAAAAGATGCTTGATAGGATTTCAGTATTTTAGAATTTGTTGAGACTTGGTTTGTGGCCTAACATGTGACCTATCCTATAGAATATTCCATGTGCGTTTAAAAAGAAATTTGTATTCTATTGTTTTTGGATAGAATGTTCTCTACATGTCTGTTAAGTCCATCTGGGTTAATGTGTCATTCAAAACCACTGTTTACTTGTTGATTTTCTGTCTGAAGGATCTATCCATTGTTGTAAGTGGGACAGTAAAGTCCCCTACTATTATTGTGCTACTGTTAATTTCCTCATTTATGCCTGTTAATACTTTTTTTATATAATAAGGTGCTCCTCTAACGGGTGCATAGATATTTAAAATTGTTTCATCCTCTTGTTGGATTGATCCTTTTATCATTACATGATCTTGTTTCATGCGCCAGCCTTTATTTTCAAGTTGTTTTTGTCTGATATAAATATTTCTACCCCAGCTTTTTTCCCCTTCATTTGCATGGAATATTTTTTTCCATACCTTTACTTTCATTCTCTTTGTGTCTTTAAGTATCTTGTACTGAGTCTCTTGTAGGCAGTATATAGATGGATCTTATTGTTGTTTTTTTTGTTTTTTGTTTAAATACATTTGATTACCATATGGCAGTCTGTTTTAGATTTAAAGTAGTTATTGATAGGTATGTCCTTACTGATATTTTGTTAATTATCCTATGGTCATTTTTGTTAATTCTTTGCTCCTTTCTTGCTTTCTTCCTTTGTGGTTTGATGCTTTCTCTAATATGCTTGGATTCTTTTCTCTTTATTTTTGTGTATCTATTGTAGGTTTCTGATCTGTGGTTACCATGGGGTTCATATATAATATTCTATGTGTATAGCAGTCTATATTGCTTGCTTAAGTGTGAACACATTCTAAAAGCAATAAAATTTTATAACCCCCTCCATGTTTTATGTATATTATGTTTTACATATTCTTATTTTATGTATTTGTAGACTATTTTTATAGATATAATTGATTTTACTACTTGTGTGTCTTAACCTCCATAAGTGATTAATCTACTATGTTTACTATATGCTTGCTTTTACCAGTAAATTTTTTTCCTTTCATACTAGTCATGCTTCTAGCTATTGCCTTTTATTTCCATTTGAGGAATTCCCTCTAACATTTCTTGTAAGTCTCCCTTAGTGGTGATGATGTCCTTTTATCTTTTGTTTATCTGGAAAAGTTTTTTTTTCTTTGATTCTGAATGATAATCTTGTGGGGTAGAGTATTCTGTTGTAGGTTTTTTCCTTTTAGTCTTTTGACTATATCATGCCATTCTATTCAGGCCTACACAGTTTCTGCTAAAACATAGCCTTATGGGCTTTTCCTTGTATTTAACTGTTGGCTTTTATTTTGCTGCTCTTAAGATTCTTTATCATTAACTTCTCCATTTTAATTATAATGTGTTATGTTGTGGACCTCCTTGGAGTCATATTTTTTGGGGGCTCTCTGCCATTTGTGAACCTTGAAGTCTGTTGTCTCCACCAGATTAGGGTAGTTTTCAGCTTAATTTCTTCAAATAGGTTTTCTGCCCTTCTCTCTTTACTCTCCTGGAACCCCTATAATGTGAATGTCTCAATGTTGCTCAGCTCCCTTTAACCTATCCTCGTTTTTTATTATTTCTTTTTTGCTGTTTAGTTTGGTCATTTTCTATTCTGTCTTACAATTCATTGATCTCTCTTTCTGTGTTCTCTTATCTCTTGTTGATTCCCTCTAGTTTATTTTTCATTTCAGTTATTGTCTTCAGCTCAGACTGGTTGTATTTTCTATCTCTTTATTGAAGTTCTCATTGGGTTCATACACTCTTTTCTCAAGTCCAGTGAATATCTTTATGGCCCTTACTTTTAACTGTTTATCAGGATATCACTTAATCTGTTTCCTTTAGCTCTTTTTCTGTGGTTATTTTTTTTGTGTTCTTTCACTTGGGACATATTCCACTGTCTTCTCATTATATCTACTTCTCTGTATTTGTATTTGTTTATTGTATTAGGTAGGTCAGCTATGTCTTCTGGCTTTGAAAGTGGTGGCCTTGTGTTAGAAGAGCTCTGTGATGCCCTGTAGTACAATCCACCCCCCTTCCATCCCCCTGGTTACCCAGAACCAGGCACTCTAAGGTTGTTTCCTGTGCAGACAGCATGCACTACCCCCTCCCTCCCCGTTGTGCCCACAAAAGCTTTAGGCCTGCTGGTGAGTAGGGCTGGTCCTTAGCCCAGCTGAGTGCAAGATCTGCTTTGTCTGCTGTAGGCACACTGGGCAGGATTTGCTCTTGCTCCTGTTGCAAGGTCCAGCTGCAGCCACCAATGAGCTTACTTGTGGGTAGGGTCTGTCCTCAGTCTTGCTGGTTGTAGTTAGCTGCTATGACAGCTGCAAGCACACTAAAAAGCAGGACTTGCTTCCTTCACAGCCCTCTAAGAGGCCCAGCTGCAGGAATTGCAAGGGTGCTGGTATATGAAATTATCTCCCTTGCTGCCCTGCACTCCCCAGAGCAGAAATCACTTTGGAAGGGTGTTGGTCCTGGCCAGGACTACCTACTGGGTGGAGTGGTGCAGGAGCCACTTTGGTGAGGTGCCTGCTAAGGCAGGTGAGTTGGGTGGGGAAGATAGGTCCACAACAGAACACTAGGGCAGGGCTTGTGCTGCTAGCAAGATAGATAAAGATTATTAGAAACTGGCTCCTATAAGCATCTGATTATCAAGGCTTGGGGTGGTGGCAGGGGGTAGTGTGGAGAAATAAAGAAAGAAAAAGAAAGAAAGAAAGAAAGAAAGAAAGAAAGAAAGAAAGAAAGAAAGAGAAAGAAAAGAAAGAAAGAAAGAAAGAAAGAAAGAAAGAAAGAAAGAAAGAAAGAAAGAAAGAAATCCACCAATACTTTTGTTCTTGTAGAAATGTTCGGGTCCCTGCCTCTCTGACAGACATCCTAAAATTAGGAAATCACCTTCACTTATACTCCAGGCACTTTTCAAACTGCTGCTCATGTACTGTGCCTTGTGTCATATTATTTATTATGTCAGTTATTTAAGGGTGGGGACTCAGTTTTCTAAAACTCTCTGGCTTTCTTGGAGTTATCCCCTCACCAATTTTTTTTTCTAAAGATTTTATTTATTCATTTTACAGAGAGATCACAAATAGGCAGAGATGTAGGCAGAGAAAGAGGCTGGAAGCAGGCTCCCTGCTGAGCTGAGAGCCTGACGTGGGGCTTGATCCCAGGACCCTGGGATCATGACCTGAACCAAAGGCAGAGGCTTAACCCTCTGAGCCACCCAGGCATCCCCCCTCACCTATTTTTTTTTATTGTTACTAAATTTTTTTTCCCCAGTGTTCCAAGATTCATTCCCCATTCCCCACACCCAGTGCTCCACGCTTTAGGTGCCCCCAGTACCCACCACCAGGCTCTCCCATCCCTCCACCCCCCTCCCTCCAAGTCCCTCAGTTTGTTTCTGTGTCCAAAGTCTCTGTTGTTTCGTTTCCCTCCCTAGATTACCCTAGTTCCCATTTAC
>PITA01016886.1:0-45124 GCA_004023965.1 Spilogale gracilis | reverse complement strand
CCAGCAAAAGATAGGTCTAAACTCAGGAACAATGAAACCAGACAAAGTTGGAGCAGGTTCTTCTGCATCAAGGGAGTAGACAGTTCCAAGAACGAAGTTGGAATCAAGAGTTGGATGAGCAGCTATTAATGGTACATGGCCCCAGCTATGGTGAGGGGTGGGCATGTACAGTTGAGACCAGATCCTGAAGGGCCCTATACGCCATGCTAAGAAACGTGAATATTAGGTCAAAAGCCACTGAGTGATATTAAGCAGGGGCTTAAAAAAATGCAGATATATGTCAGGAAAAACTACATTGGCTGAAGTATGGCAGATGGATTGAATTAGACTGAGAACAGGTAGGGAAACCCATTAGGAGGCTTCACAGAAATCTAAGCAACATAAATGACAGTGGCCTAAATTAAGGTAAATGCAAAGAGACAGAATGAATGGGCATATTTAAGTGCTTTTAAGGGACTAGAGATAAGACTCAAAGACTGCTTGGAATGAGATTGGGAAAAAAAAATTTTTTTAAGATTTTATTTATTTATTTATTTATTTATTTGACAGAGAGAAACACAGCTAGAGAGGGAACAGAAGCAGAGGGAGTGAGAGAGGGAGAAGCGGGCTTCCCGCCCAGCAGGGAGCCCGATGTGAGGCTCAATGGCTCAATCCTGGGACTTGGGGATCATGACCTGATCAGAAGGCAGACACTCAACGACTGATCCACCCAGGGGCCCCTGAGAAAACTTTTTAAGGAAGACAGAGAGACAAGGATGAGGTGCATTTCTCTATCCTTGGAAACCTAGTGGGTAGATACCATTTCCCAAAATGAGGAAGGGTGTTGGGTAGAGAAAGGGGCCAGTTTATTTTGGAGTATGCTGAGTTGTTTAAAGCATCATCAGTTGTTTAAAGCGTCAGAGCCCAGGAGCTTTTCCTGTTTCCTCCTTGTAGTCTCAGCCTAGATTTACACAGATCCATTACAAATGCATGAAACACATCCAAGTACCTATCATAATAGTTATGAGCATACTTTTCTTACATACACACCAAATTGCATTTTTCAATATAAAAATATTCTTCTTTCCTCATAAAAGTCTTTGTAAAATGTAAAGGTATACAAAAAGCAAACTGTTTCTCAGAGTTAAGTTATTGTCATGACCCTGAATTGTGACTAGTTAATGAAAAGCATGACACCACACACAGATGATGTGCTGTGCTCTTGCAAGTTAAGTATGAGTATATCTGCATAGATAAATACACTTCCATAGTTTTGCATTTACAGTTGGATGACATACTAAAGTAATACATTGAATTGAATATATATGCCCATACATGTTTTTAAACATAATATAATTTTTTCCTTTTCTCTCTTGGTTCTACCAAACACATTAAAGTGAAGAAACGAAAGCTATTCAGAATGCAAACATACATAATAAGGCTTCTAGTTTATATTGTTAATCATGGGCAAGCACTTATTAATTAATTAATTAAGAGCTAGTAAGCTGGAACACCTTCTATATCTCCTATTTGTCAATCTAGTCCCATTTATTATATAATTATTTAATTTGCTAAAAATTTACTTGACTATGTATATAGAAACCTAATAAGGTTTCTGAAATACTAGCAGATCCATTCTGACATTAATATCCTGCTTGTTTTCTTCTGTCCTAGGAAGAACACAAGTGTCATGGCAATGCCAGTAATAACTTAGGTCATATCCTGGTGATCGTGGTAGTTCTCCTTCTCCCAGGAGACGCTGCAATTGAATGGCATGTGATTGCAGTGGCCACGAACCATTTAGAAGGAAGCACTCTACTTTGAAGAAGCTATCTGAGGATTTTCAGGTTGAATGTGAAGATACGGCACCCACTTTGGCATCCAGGACACTGATGTCCATTTCCTTAAAATGGACATCACCTTCTATTTCCTCACCTGATTTAAACAGGATTCGAGAAGATCCGATGACTGTTTCCGTAAGCAAGAAGACTCTGAAGACAGCCAAGCTGCGCTACTGTGTTTTAGAAGATTCTACAAAAAAGACAGCCTTCATGACGAAGTACCAGAGCAGGTAAGGGAGCTATTAGAAAGTTGAAAGGAAGTACAGACTGTGGAATTCCATCATCGATGGCTGTCAGAGAGAGAGGGAAAATGACCAGAGTAGTGTGGGAGACTTGGCCACCAGACCAGTCGGTGAGAGGGTGGGGGATGGGAGTCTACTATTTCCTCTGCTCATCTCATTTATCCTCCACCTTTCCTGTGAATCCTTCATTACCCTGTGACTGATTTAAAGTCTTTAAAGAAATTTACTCTTTTCAACTACATAACCCTCTATTACATTCCAAACCATATTAGCATAGGGTTTGTGTACACAGTACCATGAACACTACACTTTAGAGATGACTTACAGTGTGTAGATCAACCCAAAGTAAATCTGACTCCATGGAACACACACATAATGAAGAGCCAAAATCCCACCCCCAAACCAGCTCTGACTCAAACAGGGGCTCTACTCCTCATGTTGCCAAAGCATTTTACTAAAAGGGCTTTCTTTGATCCATCCTCCCAAGAGAGAAATGCAGCAATGCGCACTTGTATCTTTCACTTCGTGGTGGGCTACCAAAGCAAGGGGGTTGAACCAAAAGGCACATTTCAGTCTCCTGAAGCAAGTCATGCTTAAGAGTCAAAACTCAAAGCCTAGCAACTGGCTTATTTCCAGTTTGAACGGCAATGGGAAGTTCTCAGTCTTTCCAGGCAGGTGGAAGTTTTGGTTTTCATTGGACCAGCCTCATGTAAATAGGACTGACTGAATCTGATTCAGAACAATCAATCCCAATTCGATGTACTATTTCTTTATTGTATTAGCCTAAATTGTGTACAAATCCCCTCAATGGGTTTTAAAATGCAGCAGTACCTCGGGCCTTGCTATAGGTGTATTTTAATTCAATATTTGCAAATTGAATTGTGCTTTGAACGTTTTATGGAAGTGAGCTTTTAAAATGCATCATTTCCTGTATCAGATATTTCTAAAGTAAAGTGAATGACTACCTCCTCATTTATCTTTAGTTTAAATACAAATTTTAATATACTGAATCAGTCTAAAACCAGAACCTTTCTGTAGCTCACTGCTTCTCTTTGGGTCTGTTGGTGATTGGTTTTTTTGCAGACTAAACAATTTTGTTAGCCCTATGGTGCTATTTCTTTATGCCATGGGAAGAGAGCAAGTCATACGTGGCACTGGTCACCATCCCATGTTAGGTCAGCTGGCCCTGTGTGGACAGTTAGGTATAAAATGCTTATTATCTGAGTTCTGGTTCAATGTCCTTTTCACTGTTATAGTGTCTGCCCAAGAAGAAAAGGAAAATAGGTATATGGAAAAGAGAAGTGGCTACTTACACATGTCATTAGGAGGTCTATCAATGGCTTTGAAATTGGCTCATGAAGGGAAAAACAGAGACTGAACTAATACACTCAGTTGCCTAATGAGCATAACCAAATATTTTTTCAGCCTTGGGATTTTCTATAGTTTAATCCTTTGTGAAATAAAATACACCATAATTGCTATAACATACCACCTTGTGGAAACTTTACTTTTGAGAAAATACTACATATGTCTCTATAAAAAGAATTCTGGGGCTGCCTGCGTGGCTCAGTGGGTTAAAGCCTCTGCCTTCGGCTCAGGTCATGATCTCAGGGTTCTGGGTTCAAGGCCCTCATCGAGCTCTCTGCTCAGTGGGGAGCCTGCTTCCTCCTCCCTCTCTGCCTCCTTCTCTGCCTGCCTGTGATCTCTCTCTGTCAAACAAATAAATAAAATCTTAAAAAAAAAAATTCTTTGTACCCGTATACTAGTATTAAAAGTCAGGGTCTATACATTTGCTTTTTTATGAGTATGAATATGAGATATTAATTGATCTGTACTCATTTAATAATGTAAAAGATGATGCTGTAAGATCCCCACTTTTTTTCCCCACTTAACCTGAAGCAATACTAGAAGGAAATTCAACTTGAAATTCTTTAATATACTTAAAACATAAAATAAAGAAGGCAATGAAGATGTAGGAAAGAGTAAACTCCTTTCATTTAGGAGGGTAAGAATAAATACAGAGCCTGACAGAATCTAGTGCTGGTTCTACGAGGACTAGTTTTAGAGGAAGGAAAAAAAAAATCAACCTGGTAAAATATATTTACTTTTTGCAACATGCTTACTTGATTGCTGACATTCCACAATCTCACGATATTCTTTGAATAAATTATACTCATTCTGTTTGAAAAAGAACTGTAACATGTATTTAAATAGTGCTGTTTTATGAGGAAGAGGAACCGTGCCCATGTGTGTTAAGCTAATGGCATTGGGTGCAGAATGAGTCATCATGGTTTTTATTTATTCATTCATCCTTAGATCCTTTTAAAAGTCTCAAAGGCCCTAATGACCATCATCATTATCATCAGTAAAAACTGCTTTCTGGTGAAAAGGCAGTAGGCATTAAATTTAGAGGCAGCATTAAATTAGCAGTAAAGAGGACTTAAAATAGTACCACAAGCACATTTCTAGACACAAGATGCTGGAAGTTCATATAGTGCGAGTCAGGCGATCTTCATGAAGTTTCTGACTGAGATGTACTCCTCTCCTTTACAAGGGAACATCATTTAGCTCAGGAGAAAATAAAGTATAAGCCAGTGTTCATGCTCTGGTGTTAAACACTGGAAGGAAAGATATCAGTCATAAGGTCCTCTGTTATAAATAAAATTTTAAGAATTATCAGTATCAAAACTTTTTTCCAAGGGACATACGGGTGGCTCAGTTGGTTAAGTGTCTACCTTCAGCTCAGGTCATGATCTCAGGGTTCTGGGATTGTGTCCCACACTGGACTCTCTGCTCGCCCGGGAGTCTGCTTCTCCCTCTGCTTTTCCCCCTGCTTGTGCTTTCTCTCTCTGTCTCTGACAAACAAATAAATAAAATGTTTTTTTGGTTTTTTTTTAAGCTTTATTCCAAGCATTTCTCCTACCTTACATTTCCTTGCAGGTAGGAAATAAAGACTGTCTAGTGAGTGGGTGAAAAAATATCAGTGAGAAATGCTTTGAACTAAGCCTATGAAATCCTGTCTAGAGCTATTTTGCAAATATCCCATTGTCACTCAGCAAACACAGCAGAGGCTGTAACTTCTCTGCATCACCTCCAGGAAAGAATCAGAGCTAGCTTCGCAAAGCCAAGTTCCAATCCTCCGGGAATAAACATAGTGTGGCGTCTGGATGTATGAGGGAGATAGAACCTTGTGACCCATCCAGAGGGTCTGTACACAGGGCAGTTCCCATCTCCTTCCCTGACCTTATAGTTCCCTACAGTCAGACAGTTGGTGCAGTCTGGGGAGTTACCAGGGAGTGAGCAGAACAGGCAAGATGACTTCATTTATCTGGGGAAACACTGCCAGTTAGCGCGAAGTGTTCAGAATTCTTGCCTGGTAGAAACGATCCATTCGCTTAAACTCTCGGAGCCTAAGTGCCGATGGATTTCTGATTTTGAAGCTCTCGGTCAGATATTCGAACTTTCTGCTTTGTAAAAGCAAGAACAACAGCAGTCATAAAATCCCATTAAAGAACAAAAGGTATACCATACAATGTAAAATGTAGCTTTTAGTACGGGCTGTTGTTGACAAAGTTCAATTCTGTGAATGTGGTTCTTTTTTCAAGTGGTCAGACTTCTCTTTATCAAGAGTGACCTATCTTTTTCAAAACAACTGGCAATTTCTTCAAAGCTTCAGTGTCCATTTCTGTAAAATGGAAATGCTAACTGGCCTTGTCTGCTTAGAGAGAGCTGCTGGTGCTCCATGGAGACAACGTATGTAGAAGTGCTTTTGTTCATTGTCAAATATTGTACCAATGCAAGGTGTTGCCCTTGTGGTTACTGTTATTTTTCTGAGGCCCCTACTGGCTTTAAAAGGATAGCACTGAGGCTTCATCTCTGTCACACCCCGTAAAAAATAGGCTTTTGTTTGCCCCACAATTTAAAAGCCAAGTTTAAAGATATGTCTAGTTTTAGTGTTGATCTTTATAAGTGGATTTCCCTAAGGCAGGCATATACCAAAATAGGAAGGGAATTCACTTATGTGGTCACTCTTCACTCTTCTACCTTTAGTACTTCTAAAACAACAGAAAAACGTTCCCTTCCCTGATCAGAATCTCCGTTCTGTTACCTTTTGCAAAATGCTTATTTCCCTTGAGTTCCTCTTCCCTGATGCTTGAGAGACAGGATTTCAACCTCTAGGATGCTCCCTCCCTTCCTAGAGCAGGTTGACCAGTTCCTCCTCCAGCTGGCAGACTTGTGGTGGGGTCCCCTTGGAGAAAAGAATTCTACATCTTGACACTTTTCAGTATTCTTTTTATTGTGATTCTTACCATTTGAATCTACATGGTACTTTTTTCTTTTTCTTAACAACTGTGAACAAAGTGTAAGTTGGGTTTCTTTCTACATTCTTGTCTTGCACCACGACATCGTTACCATCTTGTGCGTGTGCGTGTTGTGTTCTGGTTGGTTGGGGTTGTTTTGGTACCAACCCTAGGAATGAACCATTGTCATGTTTCTAACTCTTATAAAATGGTAATAGAGGCCAAAGTAAGATGTTGTATTTCTGAGATTAATAGTTCTGAACTAGAAAGATCATTCTTAATCATCGGTTTCCAAAGTGAAATAATGCTCCGCATCGTTATCAACTTTAGCGTGTATATTAAGAAGCCCAATATATAGAAGTTCTTGTAATGATGTTTTGATAATAATTTGATTGTTTTTGTTGCTACAAGACTGCAAATTATTTGAGATGAGATGTATAATAGTTGAACTTTGTAGACACAGAATTGTACTGACATATGGGGAGTTTCTGGGCAATCCAAAGCTTTCCAAATCTTGTATGCTCTACGGAGTTCTGAAGTTAAGTTGCCGTCCTGAGATTTAGGTTGTTCAGAATTACAGACTGAGATTAACTAGCTAAGTAGACTTAGGTCTTCTAATTACTGATCACAATGACTTAACTAAACATCTTTAAGCTAATTAAATGTTTAAGCACTGTTTGTAGCTGAAATAACGTCTGGGCTTTGCGTTAGCTCTGTTTCACTGTTATAGAAGCAAAAGCTTCTACTCCTCAAAACAGACTAAGTTGAGTGCTGGCAAATTCAATTTCATAGCATCTACCAGTATATTTACACAGAACGGGAATTAATTATTTAGAAGAATTTGCGCTTCAATATCTGTTGTTATGAAACTTGGAATGATAAAAATCAGGAAGTCTTTATTGTTACTGATGTACTTGAAGGCAACTATCCTCCTCTCCTTGACAAACTTTTATATATTTTTTAACCCTTCGTAAAATTAATTTTAGTTTCCTACAAGTAAATCAAAGGGTGTTTTCTGCCAGAATGACTGTATAATATGAAGTATTGTTTCAGCTGTACAAGATTAAAAATTCAATTTTATAAATATTTATTGAGGTACAAAGATTCATAAGACAAAATCCCCGCCCACTAAGAGTATCCCTTAGAACAACGAGGGATATATAATGAAGGGGTTAAACTGAGGGCTCAAGTCAGTTTGTGTAGCTTTATTTGGTTGATCCTAATATTCCTAAATATTAATCCAGAAGAAGGCCTGTAGAGCATTTCTGTTCACCCATTCTTTTACCCACAGTTGGGATAGACCCCACTTAGGAGAAAATCTTATATCTATAAACTTACCGGACAGGTAAATTTGGGAAAAGTTATAAACCATTCTACTATAAAATTGGGAGGGGGGGATGGGCTCTTTTCTAAAAGATTCACTGTTAAGTTCATTTAAATAACAAATGCCTGTAGTGACACTACCATAGAATTAATTTTGCAACAATTCAATTTAATTCAGTTTTCCAAAAGTGATAGCCCATAGAGTAAAGCCAGGGTGGGGATGGCTACAGACTGAACATTTTGTAACAAGAGGACATCTATCAAAGGTTGACATATTTGGTTGGCATTATTAGCTGTTAAACTCACAAGACACTAGATGGGCTCGGCCAAGGCCAAAGGATGGATGTGAGGCACAGACTGAAAATATGGCATGTGACCCTTCTAAAATCTGGCTTTTCTCCCTGCCCACAAAAATACTACATTATGATTGAAAACAGAATACAGGCAATGAACCATTTTTATACCAAACTGTTAATTTAAGATGAATACGTTAAAAAAAAAAAAAAAACTGGGAAACAGTTGCTGACGGCATAGGGGAGGAAATTTCACTGCTGATTCTTACAGTTTTTTGTTAAGAAAGCAATGATTTTGCCAAGTCTCATAGTTCGGGCATCAGAACTCTGCTGCTGTTCCAAAAAATAAAAACAAATAATAACTAGTTAAATTAGTGTTTGGGGAAATGAATTAGATTGTAATGTATGCAAGCAATTAAGCAACACTGAACTTGATTCACTGTGATGTCGAAAATGGCATTTTAAAAAATGAAAGTAGCTAAATTTGGCCCTGATAAAATATATAGCAGCAATGGGTTAGGAATTTTGCAGTTTTGCCCAAAGAGTCCAATCAAACAACCCATATATTAGGTGGCTGTTAACATGCTGGCAACTGAATTTTTTACATCAGTTTCCAAGGTTGCACAGTAATTACATCTACTGTGAGTCATTTTTGCAGCATATTTTATAAAACTTTTACAGGTTTGCTGGGAAGGGATTATTCAAAGTCACCTTTTATAGATTCTGCCGTGAATATTAGACAGTTCTTTGAAAATGTTAGTGTTTACCACTTACATTGCTTCTAGTTTAAGCATAGTTGGCATTTGAGGGTTTAGTATAGTATATGAGTGGAGCTTCCTTTTCTGTGTAGACCTTCTGTTCCCTAGCATTGCTAGTTTATGTTCCCGCTGAGCTGCTGCCAGAACAAAATAAATCCAGTTGCCTTTTGCTGCTCAAGGCCAACCTAGCAACCATGGAAAAAAATTAGGCGTTCTGAGCATTTGTCCTAGGATGTCATTGGCGGGTGGTGATGTGCAGTTTCATGACCAATATGGTCCACAAAGGGCTTGCTCATTTGAACGGCTGACTAATTTAGATTTAATATTTTGGTGCCTGCTCCTTGTTCTTATTCCCAATTATATCTAGGCAGTGCCCAGAGATGTATTTAAGACCGTGATTCGATAAACTGCTTAGCATAACTTTTAGATCCATGGCTTATTAAATCAAATGTGCTTTAGTTTATTCTATTTGCATCAGGACATTTTCACACCTGAGTGGAAAGTTCTGGCTGTTTCTTCAAATTAATATTTTAAACCTATCTTATTTTATTTCAGGGATGGCATTATATTCATTCTAGAATGCCAGAGCCAGTTAAGAAATAGGATGAGAGATTACAATTTGGGGATGGTGCATGAGCTTCCTGCGGGGTGATGTCAGTGTTAGAATTGACGGTGGGGGAAGATAAATGGCAGGAAAGCTGGAGTCCTCTGAAAAGCTAAAAGCCAAGAGAAAGGGAGCAGACGGGTCTTCTCTGCTGGAGTCATTAGCAGCCTCAACCGTCTTCAGGAGAGCCCAAGTATGACGTGCTAACTATAGTTCCAAAGCCACAGAGGTGAGAAGATTATGGTTGGCACAGTAGAACCGACTCCTTTCACTCTGCTTCTCACTCAAGAATCCAAAAAAAGCACGTGTAATTTTGTTTCCTCTGCTTCCTTCATCACCACTGCTATAAGCATGGTTGTAAGCTTGGCTTATACCTCCAACCTTTGCCACTTTGACATCTTAATTTACAAAGAACTAGCCCTGACTATTGTGCCATTTGTTCAGGATGTTGTTTTGTTTGGTTTGGTTTCCCCTTCTCCTCATTCAAAGAATGCATTATCAAAAACAGATTTCAGACCTTAAAATTTCTAAACAGCAATTCCTGTATCTTAAATCTTATTTAAAAACTTCATTCATTCAACACATATATCTCTTTAGCGGCAGTTCTTCTGGGCATTGGGAGTCCAGTGGTAAACAAGACAAAAATCTTGGAGCTTACGTTCTGATGAAAGAGAAAGTCGATAAAGCAATAAATTATTATAAGTGCAATAGAGATAAATAGAGAGGGCAAGGGAGAAAGACAGGGTAGTGGCTATTTTGTTTTATTTTTGGTTTTTAAATTAGTTTTTATTTTAGAAGTAAAATATGTGCATTCACTGCAATGTTGGGACAATTCAAAATACATTTAAATTACACTGAACATTCTACTTTCTAACCTCATTATTTTCACATGCCATTTCATGAACACTTCCCCAGGACATGAACTATTGTACAGCTTCCTTTTTAATGGGCCGAATGCATACTGTCCCAACTTTGCATATAGCAAAGTGCATTGAACCAAATCTTTACTATTGGAAAATGAGGTCAGTCCCAATTTTTTGTTGTTGTAAATAATGATGGTGAACTTTTTGTATGTGTGACTTTTTGTACCTGTCTGATTATTTTTTCTTATAAGTTTTCTCTAAATGGAATGTCTTGGTCAAAGGATGAAAACCATGTAAAGAATTTTCATACATACTGCTAAATTTCCATTCTAATTATGTAATCTCTCCAGCTGTGAATGACAGTGCCTGATTCCCTGACTTGAACAATGCTAGGCTTATTGGTTTTTCAAAATGCTTTGCCAATTTTATAGGCAAGAAATTGTACCTTATTTTAAATTGTTGAATTTGTCTGATTAGTAAGGAGGATAAACACCTTCTCTGAGGTGTATTTGTCATTTTCCTTTCTTTTTTTTTTTTTTTGCCATTTGCTTTTCCATGCAGGAATTTCATA
Source organism: Spilogale gracilis (assembly GCA_004023965.1). Classification (NCBI taxonomy): domain Eukaryota; kingdom Metazoa; phylum Chordata; class Mammalia; order Carnivora; family Mephitidae; genus Spilogale; species Spilogale gracilis. The sequence continues at coordinate 34,349 of PITA01016886.1, read as the reverse complement.
TAAGTTCCATAAAGTTAGGCAACTTTTTTGGTATGTTCTGATTATCCTTAGCACCCAACAGAACAATAGCAGGATTTTACCCAAGTGTTTTTGAATGAATATATTTTCTAACTGGTGTTAATCTTTTAAAAAATTTGATTTGCAAAATCTGCAAATGAAATGATATGAATTCTTCATCTGGCAAAGAAATTACCTAACTTGGGTAGTGGCTATTTCAGATACAATGCTCAAGAGAAACCTTCATGAAGAGGTGCCCTTTGAACAAAGACCTGAATGAAGTGAGGAAGTGAACATTACAACACTCTGGGAGAAGACTGTTTCAGAAGAAACAACTGCTACAAAGGCCCCAAGGTAAGACCAAAAGTGGTATATCTAGAAGCAGCAAATATAGCCAGAGCAAAGCAAATAAACACAAAATTGGACAGGAAATAGGGTGGAGATACAAACAGTGGCTGGATTATGGAGGACCTTGAGTCACACTTAGGTCATTGGACTTCATTCTGCACATCCTGGGGTACCGCAGAAGTTTCAAAGCAGAGGAAGTGACATTTTCTGACTTTTCTTTCTAAAAGATTCTCTGGCTTCTGTATGGAGAATATTGGGTTGAAGCTGGGGATGGGGCTATGGGAGAATGGAAACAGGAAGACACATTAGAAAACTTCACAACAGTATATGCGAGAAATTTAAATGTCTTGGGCAACAGTGCTAGTGGTTGACATGGTGAAGTGTCAAGATTCAGGATACATTACAAAAGAAGATAGGATTAGTTGGTGAATTTGGATGAGGAATGTAGGGAAAGAAAGAGTCAAGGATGCTTCTGGCTCTCTATCTGAGCAGGTGGATACATACTAATGCCACTTATCAAATGGGGTAGCCTGGGGAGGAGGAGGTTGGAAGGCAAAGCTATATTAATCAGCTCAGGCTGCCATAAGAAAATACTAAGACTGGGCTTAAACTTAAACAAAACTTCTAGAGGTTGGGAAGTCTAAGATCAAAGTGCCAGTTGATTCTGTTTCTGGAGACAGCCCTCTTCCTGGCTCAAAGATGACTGTCTTCTCACTGTGTCCTCACATGTTGGAGAGAGAAGACAAGTCTAGTGTCTCCTAAAAGGGTACTAATGTCGGGGCACCTGGGTGGCTCAGTCATTGAGCATCTGCCTTTGGCTCAGGTCACGATTGAGTCCCGCATCAGGGTCCCTGCTCGGCGGGAAGCCTGCTTCTCCCTCTCTCACTCCCCTTGCTTGTGTTCCCTCTCTAGCTGTGTTTCTCTCTGTCGAATAAATAAATAAAGTCTTTAAAAAAAAAAAAAGGCACTAATGCCATCAGACCAAGGCCCCACCCTCATGATGTCATCTAACCATAATTACCTTCAAAAGGGCTTTCTCCAGACATTATCAGACTAGGGTTTAGAGTTCAATGTATTAATTTCATAGGGAGGGACACAAACATTTAATCCCAAAAAGGAGGTATGGTTTGGGCCATTTTTCTGCTTTCCTTTACTGCAAATGTTGATGTCTCTATCAATCATTCAAGTGATGATGAGCAGACAGATACATGAGTATAGACCTCAGGAAGGCTTTGAAGACAGAGGATAAAAATTGGGAAGGCACCCAGCATTTAGATTTTAAACCACAAAAGAGATGAAAACACATGGGGAGTTGAAGGCAAAGAAAAAACGTTAAGGACTGGGACTTGTTTTAGAAATGAAAAAGTTATCAGATTCAGCAAAGGAGACTAAGAAGAAGTCTCTGACGTAACAGTAATGCTAATGGAATACGGTATGTCAGAAACCAAAGAAAGAACGTGTTTCAAGAAAGGGAGACAGCTTAACTGTGTCAAATTCTGTTGGTTAGTCAAGTAAGATGAAAACAAAGAACCAACCATTGGATTTAGCTGGATGGAGAATTCTGAGAATCCCAGTGAGAATGGCTTCTGTGGAGCAATGGAGAAAACAGCCTGAATGGAGTGGGTTAGGGATAAAAGGCAGTGAAGAGGTGAATATGGAAAGACACAGAGCCTTTCAAAGATTTTACTACAAAACAAAGCAAAGAAAAGGGACAATAGATAGAGGGGATGTATGGTCTAGAGAGAAGTATTTTATTAATGGGAGATATTACAGTCCATATGTATGTTGGTTGGCAGTGATTGAGTAGAAAAATAAAAACTTAAGATACAAGAGAAAGGTAGGTAATTGTAGCAGTGAAATCCTGGAAAGGTCCAGGAGACATGGGATCCTTCTGCAAGAGGTCAGCCTTCCATAGGACCAGGTTTCCCAGTGTAAAGAAAGAGAAGGTAGAGTAGATACATGGAGGCAGATTTTGTAGCAGGAAGATGAAGTGATTCTCTTCTGCTTTCTCAAGTTTGAATGTAAGAGGCAAGAACATTAGCTGGGAGTGAAGAGGAGGGGGAAGTGTTAGCAGTTAGAGGACAAAGGAAAGAGCGTGAGTGTAAACGTGTTAGCTTAGAAAATAGAAGAATAAATGACTAGGTAAATGGAGTAGGATTCCTGAAGGCCCATTTAGGGCCAATGAATATAAATCTTAAGATGTGACCAGTGAGCATTTCTCTGTTAAAATGAAGTCGGCCAGTATGTTTTCCCAGCCACCATTCCTGTTTGGTGCGGGCAGCAAGTAGGTGGAGTTGGACTTGAAAAGGATGAGGGTTTGACTTGGTGAATGAGACAGAAGTAGAGAAAAAGGATTTTTTTAAAAAAATCATTTCCAGTTGTCTTTTGCTAAAACCAATTTCCCATTGTGTATGCTGGTATGTAGGTGTTCAACTTTTTTCTCCATCATGCGGTAACTAAAAACTCAACAGCTGGAAAATAGCTTTCCCAACATAAGTACTATAATTTCTTCTATCTCTCACTTATTTAATTCAAGTTGAGAAATCTATTTTTTAAATTCTTTTTACCAGTTTTTCTTACATAATACATAACAGCCTAAGTTGTAGAGAAATAATTATGGATGTTATTAACGTTGGTACTTTTGAGTTTCAAAACAACCTGTTATAAGAATGTTCAGAAAAATCTGCTATTCATATAAGAAGGTTTATTTTAAATGATTCAGAATATATTTAGTGCATGCATAGAACTCCATAATTCCATGAAACCACAAGTAAATTCAGTTTTATTGAGAGCCACGATACAGGTAGCAGTTCAAATACCAATCAAAAAAATCCAAGAGAAAAAAAAACCACGTATACCATCCAATCAAGATATAAAAAGTAGAGATCTTCGTTCATTTAAAACATGGCCTTTTGGTCTCGCCCCTTTTTCAAAAAATTTCTGCCCTTCTATCTCCTCTAGAGAGGAGTCAGGTTGCAAACTGGAAGCATACAAATAAAGAATTGGATACTGTAGAAATACAGAAAACAAGCAGGTATCATAGTTGGACCTCAGACAACGTCAGATATCCTCTTCTCTTCCTGCCTAGTTGGAAGATGGTGGTATTTAAGTATTACTTAGGGATCCTAAGACTTAAAATGAATGTTTTGAGGGTTTGCTTTTGCTTTTTAATAGGAAAGGCAAAGAGATTATAAATACAGAAGACCTGATAAGGGTTTTTTTGCTGGATGGATATGGAATCCTTCTCAGGAGGTCCCTTTGAGTTCTCAGTGCTGTAACTCCATGTCGAGACCTAAAATTCAGGAAAACTGGCTTGCTCTAGGCTTTTAGCTTAAAAAGGAAAGTGAAGAAGAAAACTTCAATTCCTCTCTGTTGTTTAACTAGTTCACAAAAACAGACATGGCAATTAAGATTTAGTATGCATACCTTATTCATATATTAAGAAGCAGGCATTCAGTAGAAGCATCCGTCCTGTATGTCTCCTCATTAACTTGACTGTGCATGATAAGGGTCTAAGACTAAGAGTGAACCCCAAGCTCAGGCATATTGGACAGGGTTGAAAGAAGAGGCGGGAAATAAGGGAAAGGAGTACTAAGGCATGCTCTCTAAGACCTGTTTTAGGTCTCATATAACTTGTCTCCTTATTTATTATCAGTGGTTCTTAACTTTGGGTGGGTAGGAGTGGTCATGGATTTCTTTGAGAATCTAATGAAAGCAGCGGTAGACACATACACACGCACAGACACACACACAATTTTATATACATACATACAATTTTGAAAAGAAAGTTCATGCACCCAAGGTAAGGAATCATTGCATTATATGATCTTAAAAATGTAAGCAGCCAATAAGATATGTATGGTTTGAAATTCTGATTTTGATGTAGGGTTGAAATGGTGCGTTGGGCACATGTTTTTTTGTAAATCACTTTTGTCCTCTTCATTAATTTGGAAGATTTACATGTTGAAACAGGAAAATTAGGAGCACCATTATCTGAAAAGTTAATAGCATGGTAAACAAACACCATCAGAAACATTCGCAGATATGTTTAAAGCCTAACAATGTATACTCACCCTTCTTGCGTCAGTCCTATATCATGCTATAGAATCTTTTTTTCTGAAACAGATTGTGGAATGATTCTGGGTAATCAAGATCCAATGTACAAATCCAAAATTATAGTGTGTCTGTCAAATGCTTCAGAAGATAACATTTTGAAATCTCTAAAATATAGTTAAAAGAAGTGTTTTCCCCAGTAAAATATACCTATTCAGGTCCTGTAAACTGGGCATTAATTCTAAGCTTTAACTCTGTGATACACATCTCTCTTATATACATCTAGGTGAACACCCATTTTCCACAAACATAGAGCACCTACAAAATTCTGTTCCTTTATTCACGGCCCATGGGGTTTCCTGTGCATCAGACTTTAAATAGCAGTTGGGCAAAAGGCAAAAAGAATAATCAGATCAAGGCAGATAATCCACAAATTGAATCAAAACAAAGGTAACAACAACAAAACAAAGGGTTCTCAGCCAGTTTGAAGGAATTTGCATTCCCTTATTTCCTCCTCTTTACCCCACTCAAATGCGGGAGCCCCACTCCATCCTGTTCTGCTTGTGCCCTAGTCACACACAGACAGACTCACACACACACAGAGGCTGAAAGTTCAGTGGTGGTGTTTTAGCCTTAAACTACAAAAGAAGATAATATTACAGCTCTTCTCACATGTCCTACTACTACAAATAAGAGGATTTAAATGATAAAAATCCAGATGTTTAAAAATAGGAAACATTTAGCTTACTCGTTCAAATGTTTCTTAACCTCTAAAAATAGCTTCCCCAAATCCTTTCAATTTGGCCATTCATATGTTCTGCTTCCTTTTGTACAACATATGACAGAAATTGGTCTGAAACGTGAGGCCCACGAATCCAGTTTTTTTGCACGTGTGTTTTTAATTGTGTGTTTATAAAGAACTCTTGACTACATTTCATATTTAATATGAAAAAGAGGTTATGGTTTCCTTAAATCTGGGCTGGGCTTGTATAAGAATCCAAGAATCAGTAAGCATTCAAGATTCCCTTCATTTCTCCAATGTGAATGTCATTGGTGATGAAGGAAGACAAAATGATTTAAGTATTAGCCATCAAGTCTGCTCCTCTCTCTCTCTCAAAAAAGAGAGGTAGTTCTGGAATATAAGAATTTTCAAGTTAAGTTTTATTTGAGATATTTCAAACTATGCCCAGAAAGTATAAACATTCAAAACTTGGTACAGGTCTAATTTATCTTCTGTGAAACAAATACGATGTGATTTAAAGTAATAGTCAGTCATGCCTCATAAAATATCTCCTTTCCCGTGGAAGAAAGCATGATTCAAGCAAGATTGAACTCCATGTGTGCTTACCTCCTTTATGAACGTGACCTCGTCTCCTCAAGCGGAGTGTCACTTTTGCACACACGTTCAGACGTGACAAATGTCATCTCGGCATGTGTTTCACTTAAGGAAGACCAAGCCCTTGGCCAGCACCACGCATGGCCTGGAGCTGCCTCTCCCTTACCCCAGAGACACGTGGCCCACGGCAGCGTAATGTGGCAGCAAGAGCAGCGAACCAAGAATCGACAGACCCAGTCCCGTCTCTGGCACATTGTAACCAGGCAAAAGTGGATGAAACCTTAAATCTCTCAGAGTTCCAATATGTTCCTCCATAAAAATGGAGGGTAATTATGCCTGCTTGCCTCGCAGGGTTGTTAGGAGAATCAAATGAGATAATGTAAGTGAACATGCTTCAAAACCCACACTACACACACACGGTAAAAGAAAATCTGGATTCAGATTTTATAGTTCTCTGGCTCTTGTTTGAATTATGAGGAGTTTCATAAATCCAGTCCTTTTTTATGGTTAGCTCTAATACTTTATAATGATGCAAAAAGGGATGGGAATGTGCACTATAATCATGCAAGAGAAGATCCGGTCCTTTTTCTTTTCCATCTCAATTGACCCCCGCTGAAGGTCATAGATGGGCCAGAGCTAAAGGTCCATTTGCTCTTTTGATCTTGGCACGCCTTCAAATGGAAAAGGAAGAAGCAGCCAGTGGTAGATGATTCAGTTTTCCGAAATACTCTAAGGAAAAAAGAATATTTTCCTCATGTGGCTCCCTTATTCACATTTTTCAAAAGTGAATGGATATTTCTTTTTCTGCTGTCTTCTTTGCCTCTTTGTCTCAATCAAACTTGTGAGTGTCTGATTAGAATCACCAATGGTCTGTGATGTTTCTGCACGATATCTTACAACAGTGTAGGGCCAGTGTGTCTCCAGGGCCTCATAGATTTGATAATGTTAAGGCTACTGTAAGTAAAAAGAAGTTACTACTATAATAATCCCAATTTCATAACAGTTCAGGCAGTTTGTCTTATTGGTGTTCCTTTCAGTCATCATCAAAATGTAAAAGCACAGCACTTTTTAAAGGTATACCTTGTTTCATACATGGCTAACATTTGTCACAGAGGGAAAATATTTCTATTTTATATGCAACAAATATTGTGTGAGCACCTACTATGTGCTTGAGAGGGGGCTGAGAATGATGACATAAAAATAATAGTAACAATCATACTACCTGCCAGATACAGGGCTACAAGCTTTATACGAATGATCTCATTTAAGCCTCCCAGAAGCAGGGAGAAGTAAGTGTTCTTGGTCCCATTCAGCAGTTGAAAGAATGAAACTGAACAGAATTAAGTAACTTGGACAAGCTCACCATTCAACAAATATTTATGGATTATCCCAGCCAGATATCAGTCGCACCTTCCTTCCTCTGGAGAACTAGGTAACATTGTCTTGAACCACTCAATTATACACCTTTGACATCCCTGTGCCTTCTCAAATTTTTCTGTTAATTCCCCTGTCTTTCCTAGTCTCTCGGACTGCAGCTATGCCTCAGCCAAACTGAAAACCTCAGTCTCACTCTTTCCAGGTTTTCATAATCAGATCCCTTGCATCAAGCATTCGTGTCACCTGCAGATTTTTGAAGGTTTTGAGGGCCCCTCTGAAAGGGCTCCCATTAAGCTATGCATAATCTTCCATTTATTCATATTCTCTCTCTCTCTCTCTCTCTCTCTCTCTCTCTCTCTCTCTCTCTCTCTTCTCCACCCCTTTCCCTCCAGGACTGCCCACATTTTTCTTCCTTTCTCTTACAGAGCTCTTCTGCTCTTCTCAATTCCTGGATCAAATACTAAACCCATTATGATGCTCTGCAGAACCAGAGGTCTTCCATTTCACCAGCTCTATACTTCTTAGAAGGATGTTGCAATGACATCAACAATGAGGATTCTCAATATAAATTCATATTTGGTATTAAACCATAGGAAATAGTTGTAAATGCAAATACCGGCTCCGCATCTGGTGGGATTTTGTTTTTGTTTTGTTTTGTTTTTTTAGTTTAAAGATACGACCTACTTCTACTGATGCTTAGACAGCAAACTATTTCCAATTTAAAAAATTGGAAGACAGGAGAAAAATAATACATCAAATACCCATGTGCCCTCTACCCTTAACTCTTTTTAAACCTATGTTCTTTAGGTCCATCGTGGCAGGGCCTGGCAGATCTTTTCTGTAAAGGACCGAATAGCTCATATCTCTTACTTGGCAGGCCACGTGGTCTCAGCTGCAGGACTTACCCTTCTTTCACATAATGACAGCAGCTGTACTCAACACAAATGGATGGGCAGGACTGTGTTTCAATAAAACTTCACTTGTGGACACTGAAATTTGAATTTCACATAGTGTTTGCATCATGAAATATGCTTCTTCTTTGAGGCTTTGTCAACTATTTGAGACATTAAAATGTAAACATAAAATCTATTGTTAGCTCCTCACCTCAGCTGGCTATAAGGGCCATGGTGGCCAACCCCTCTATCACAGTATGTTTTATAATTGTGAAAGAAACATTCTTATCATGGCTGCATTTTTTTCCTGCCCTGTCAAAACCAAATCTCAGAAGAGTTAATATAGTTTTTAGAAAAACAAATGATACTCTTCCCACTATGTGCAGCTAAGCCCATCATTTCTTACTCTCTCCTCTCACCTCAAAAATGCAGTATAATGATTTCTCTGAGGAGATAGATTTTGGAGTGACGGGTTAAGAAGGCTGTACTCTTCTTTGGACTGGTGTCTCCTAAAGTGTGTACCCCAGAACTCAAACCCCCCTAGATTTTAATGTGCTACCAAAAAAGTGGAAGGGGAAATTTTACGGCATTTTTCCATTTAAGTCACTCTAAATACTGTGAGTCAGTCACTCTAAGTCACTCTAAAAACTATATTAACTCTTCTGAGATTTGGCTTTGACAGGAGTAAAACTAAATACCTTTTCTTTTTATAGAATCTTGGGTTTTTCAGACTTCTTAATATGCTAATGTCAATTGTGACTCTCCAAAAGAATGGGATAGTATGCACTGATTCTTATCATCGGCCACCAAACTCTACTTTCTTGAAGTATTTCAAAGAATTAACTCTCAAATCTAGATGCCTGCCACTCCAAATGTATTCCACAGGCCAGGAGCAGCAGCTGTACCAGGGAACCTATTCAAAATAAAGACTCAGGGGGCACCTGGATGGCTCAGTCATTGAGCGTCTGCCTTTGGCTCAGGTCATGATCCCAGGGTCCTGGGATGGAGCCCTGCATGGGGCTACCTGCTCTGTGGGAAGCCTGCTTCTCCCTCTCCTGCTCCCCCCCCACCCTCACTTGTGTTCCCTCTCTCACTGTGACTCTCTCTGTCAAATAAGTAAATAAAATCTTAAAAATAATAAAATGAAATTAAAATAAAGACTCAGGCCACACCTCAGACCTACTGAATCAGACTCTTTAAATAATCCCCAGGAGTTTTAAATGCACAATAAATTTTAAAACACTGCAACAGACCATCGTTTTGTAGATAATCTTTTAATTTAAGCTAAAGAAGCATCATAGAAGCTGAGAGCAATCATAACATGAATTACTAGAAATACTGGTTACTAGGAAGTAAAACCCAGTTCCATGGGTTAAAGTTGAGTAACTCAAGCTAATCATCTACATTCTTTACTTCTCTTTTTCTTATTACATTCTGATGTTTTCTCTTTTTTGCTTTTGTGGGTTTGGGAGATCAGTAGAGAGACAAGGCAATCAAAAACTAAACTTACAAAAGATGTAGTAATTGACTCAATGTTCTGAATATCTTCAAAGCCTTAAAAAAGAAATTATCATTTTGGAGCCAGAAATGTAAACTAGAAAAAAAAAGCCTCCGTTTTTGTTTCTGACTCTTAACAGAAACAGTAATCTTTATAATCCTCATCTTTTAATAAATCAGTTTTCTTTTTCTTAAGGAGCATCCAAACCTTTGTTATTATTTTTGTTCTTTTGAGTGAATACAATGATACCCCAAGTACCAGCCTGAGGACATATTCGTTGGCACAAGCTTGTGTATTTAGATAGGAGTAAGGGCTGCATTTGACTGCTGTTTACTGTAAAAAGATTTCTAAGGATGTTATATAAAACTTAGAACACATCTTCTGCCTTCCAGACATTATATTAGTTTAAAACTGCCATGATCTGTGAGCAAACAGTTTTCTTAAGTTTTTAAGTGTTTATTAGGAATAATCACTATGAAGTCATTCTGTATGTTGCTATTGGCAGATACTGTTTGGCAACCAAATGAGATTTTTAAATGGGTTCATATACATTTTCATTGTGTACCACGAGTTCGAAGAGCTAAGGAAATTTTCTCTTATTGCTCTTCTCAAGCCTACTTTTTGTTTTTACTATTATTAAGTTGTACCATGTGATGCAAAAAAATGTTCCTGATTTTATTCTCCAGTTACAATTCTGAATCTATCATGCTCTCTGACACCTCAGAAAGAATAATCTGATTTTAAAAGGCTTAACGAGGCACAATGAAAAATAACATTCGCATTGTCTCTCTTTGCAAAAATCTTTCCAATTTCCAATTCGCCAATCCCTTTTGTAAAACAGTTCATCATATAAGATTAAAAAATCCAAAGACTCCCAGTGGACCAGATCCTCATTCTCTCCAAAGAAAGCCATTGAGAGCATTCTTCATTAAAGAGATGTGTGGGCCATGAGGCAGAACAAGCATCTGGGCCACATATGTAGTTAACATGGATGGATATGCGTAATACAAATATCTCTGCACTCACCATGCAGTAGTGGCACTGAAAAGACCCTAACTCCAGCAATAATTCTTTACACAAGTCCGGTACAATGCTAGCCTGTGAATAGCTGACCATCATCGTGGTCTAGTGCAGAATACTAAAGCAGTGCTCCTTGCAGACATTCCCTGATGTTCAAGGCTTTCAGCGGCTACAAAATTCATCTGCTCAAATATGCCAGCCTCAGGTTCCTGTAAAACTGAAACCTCTGAGTGATGTTTGACCATTCCAAATTAGTCACTCACTGGCTATCTCATTCAGTCCTTTGATCACAACACTGAATTAGACCTCAAGTTCTTAAAGGGCTAATATGGCCCATGTTGATTGAATTAGGATTGATAGTCTTTCACCCTATTACTGCTCACATTCCATCTTTCTGGGTCTACCTCCGATTCTGCTGTTGCAATTAAATCATTTCTTATTTCCCCAAACAGATATTTCTTCCTCTTTTGAAACTCTGAAGTATGTTGTGTTTCCCATAGGGCACATATGATGCTATTCGACTTCATCCTGGGCTTCTGTTTGCATGGAGGTAATAATAGCACCTACTTCGTATGGTTATTATGGAGATTATAACAGTAAATACATGGAAGCTCTTAGAACAGTGTGTCACACATAGTACATACTGTAGAAGTGCTAGCTGCTAACATCATCATCACTTGCAATATTTAGAAGGCCTTTCACACTTCACATTTATAAAGGAATTTGTATTTTTTTCTAGAACTTTCATGGTCTGGGGTTTTTTACATTTAAAAAGTTGATCCATCTGGTGTTTTATTCTGATAAACAGGGTAAAGTATAGAACTCTGTATTTCTCCACATGGCTACTCTCATTTATTAAGTCTTACATTAATTATTAACAATTTATTAAGTATGCCCATTGATTTGAGATGCCATTTTTATCACACACTAAATTCCTGTAGATATTTTGAGTCTCTTTCATATGCCAGAATGACACAACTCTTAAAGATTTAAAGTTTGTTTCAATATCTGATACGGATAGCCTCTCACCCACACTAATCTCCTCTGGTGACCCTTGCTTATTTGTTTTCCTAAATGAACTTTAGAATTAGTATGTATAATTTGGGGGAATGAGGAAAATCAACAAAAACCCTGGCTTTTTTAAAGGGTGGGGATGTTGTTGCATTTATAAACATCTATCTGTTCTTAAAGTTCCCTAAACATGTTCTTTGTCTTTACATTTGTTCCAAGTGTGTGTCAGGAGTATTTATTTGTTCATATGGGTCTCTCACATTGTCTTATTGAGTTTGTTCCTAAATACTTTACTTTTTTTGCTACTATTTTAATAAGTCTTTTCTTCAGTTATATCTTGTGTTTGTATTCATGAATACTACTTTTCTTTTTTAGCATAGTAAGTTAGCATCAGCTATCTTCCCCAACTATCTTCTTGTGTATTGTAGTTTTTCAGCTGAATTTCTTAGGTTTTCTAGGCATATAATCACATCATCTGCAAATAGTATAGTTCTGAATTCTCCTTTATAATTTTTATAACTACCTCTTACACAATCTTATGTCTTTCTCTTTATAATTCAATTATGTGATTTCTTATGTAATATATAATTGTTATAATCTTATATAACCACTTTATTTTACATAGTCGTGTTAATATCCTGGGCCTTTGAGTGTATGGTGGGGATCTTTGTCTTGGCATCTGACTTTAGGAAATATCTCCAGAACTCCCAATTAAGTTAGGCATTGGCTTTGGGGCTGAGATATATTTATTTTATTAAGTTAATAAAGTATCTGTTGATTCCTTTTGCAGTACATATTTTTAAAAGAGTAGATGTTTCATTTGGTCAACTGACTTTCCAGAGTCTGTGGAGAGGATCATTATTTTTCTCCTTAGATTTATAATATGATGAAAAATACTAATCTCCTCCTAATATTGAACCATCCTTGCGTTTCTGGCATAAATCTTCTATAGACATACATGATTCTGTAACAGTGGATTCTGTTTGCTAATATTTTATTCTTTTTACACTAATATTTATAAGTGAGCTCCTTCTATACATTTTTTTGCACAATCTTTGCCTAGAACCATTATTTCATAAAAGCAAAACAATGGTATTATAATTCTGCCACTTATTTACCAATCATTAATTCCATTCATTATTAGATGGGATACTTCTATAAGGAGAAACTTTTCAGGGTGCCTGGGTGGCTCACTCATTAAGCGTCTGACTTCAGCTCAGGTCATGGGTCCCGGGATCCAGCCCCACCCCATCAGGCTCCCTGCTTGGTGGGAAGCCTGCTTCTCCCTCTCTCACTCCCCCTGCTTGTGTTCCCTCTCTAGCTGTATTTCTAACAAATAAATAAATGAAATCTTAAAAAAAAAAAAAAAAAAAGAAAGAAACTTTTCTTCATCAACTGTTCGGCTATACTGAGATCTAGCCTGTACTGAAAAGCAAGTTAAATGCTCCATTTACTATTTTTGAGAATAACAAGTTGCTTTCCCAGTATTCTTCAAAGAAAATCAGTGAGATTTTGTGGCTTTCCTTCAGTATTTCTATGAACTCATTTTTTTTATTTGATGTGTTTTAGTCATTGCCATTATTATTTTTTAAATTTTATTATTTGACACAGAGAGGGAAGGCACAAGCCTAGAGAGTGGCAGGCAGAGGGGAAGGGAAAAGATGGGGCTCGATCCCAGGACCCGGGATTATGACCTGAGCCAAAGGCAGAGCTTAGCCATCTGAGCCATCCAGGTGTCCCTGACATTATTAATCTCATTGATACCCAGCTTGTCCCATTTCTGGCCAGTGAAAGTCTCTTAGCTTCATGTCAGAGTCTTTGATGATGTTCCTCCTTTTTTGTGGATCAAGGTTTCCAGATTCATCTTGCATAACTTATTTTCCTCTTAGGCCAGAACAGCCAGATCTTCATATTCACCCCCTGCATGGAGCACTGGGTATTATATACAAACAGTGGATCATGGAACACTGCATCAAAAACCATTAGACTTTGTCCTATGAGAAAATGCATGACCTTGGCAAAGCAACTCAGCTGAGGCTGAACCTATAGAACCAGTAATTGTAGGCTCTATATTGACTGCACTCACCATTCAGTCCTTCCTGGAAGGTGAGCTGACTAAAGCATCCCTCTATTCACCACACATAAAAATGTTTAGACACATGAGTGGGGCCCCCAGGAAGACTTCCATAATATTTATCCAACATTTATTATGTGTTACAGCAGTATTGAAAGGGTAAGCAGAAGAGCCCATGAAGGGAATGGGAAAAAAGACCAAACAGATAGAAAGAAAACCAGGAAACCATAGTATTACCCAAATCTATTTCTTCAAATTTTCCACCATTGTGTCCCTTTGCACCTACAACATTGCCTGGCCCATAGAAAGAATTGAATAACTATTTAATAAATAAATGGGTTGTCCATCATGTCAAATTCCACAAAAGACTGAGCTTAATCATGGAGAAGTATTCGTTTGTTTTTTGAAACAGAGGTGATGGTAATCATGGTGCAAGAAGGGCAGAAGCTACAATGGGTTGAGAAGTACAAGGTGGTGAGGCAGTGAAGAAAGCCCAGGCACTGGTCTGCCCTGGAAGTAACCTGACTCAAGATGAGAGACTTCATAGTATTTAGAAAAGTGGAGGGGGGAGGACATTTTCTTAGTTTAGGGTTTTCATTGGTATCATTTGTTTTTGTTTGTTTTGCCCTGCTTCTTAAATTGGAAGAGACATAAGGATGGGGAAAAGCAAGTTGAGGGGGCAGGGGGAGTGTTTCATAGTGAAGAGAAAGGGTACAATTTTTAGATTGTTATTTATTTTATTATTTTTTATTTTTTAGTTGTGTTATCTTAGTAACCATTAGTTTTTGATGCAGTGTTCCATGATCCACTGTTTGTATATAACACCCAGTGCTCCATGCAGTCTGTGCCCTCCTTTAATACCCATCACCAGGCTCACACATCCCACCCCCCCTTCTAAAACCCTTCATTTGTTTCCCAGAGTCTGTAGTGTTGTGGTTCATCTCCCACTCTGATTTTTCTCCCTTCATTTTTCTCTTCCCCTATTGTCCTCCGTGCTATTCCTTATGTTCCACAAATAAGTGAAACCGTATGATAATTGACTTTCTCAGTATGACTTATTTCACTTAGCATAATCTCCTCCAGTCCCATCCAACTTGATGCAAAAGTTGGTGAATCGCCCTTTCTGAAGGCTGAGTAATATTCCATTGTGTATATGGATCACATCTTCTTTATCTGTTCCTCTGTTGAAGAGTATCTTGGCTCTTTCCACATTTTGGCTATTGTGAATATTGCTGCTATGTATATTTGGGTGCATGTGGCCCTTCTTTTCACTGTGTCTGTATCTTTGGAGTAAATAGCCAGTAGTGCAATTGCTGCATCATGAGGTAGCTCTATTTTTAATTTTTTGAGGAACTTCCACACTGTTTTCCAAAGTGGCTGTACCAGTTTGCATTTGTACCAACAGTGTAAGAGGGTTCCCCTTCCTCTCCAACTTCTCAAACATTTGTTGTTTCTTGCCTTATCGATTTTTGCCATTTTAACTGGTGTAAGGTAGTATCTCAGTGTGGTTTTGACTTGAATTTCCCTGAAAGCTAATGATGATGAAGACTTTTTCATGTGTCTGTTAGCCATTTGTGTGTCTTCTTTGGAAAAGTGTCTGCTCATGTCTTTTGCCCATTTTTTGACTTGATTATCCGTTTTTTGAATGTTGAGTTTGAGAAGTTCTTTATAGATCTTAGATATCAGCCCTTTGTCTATAGTCTCATTTGCAAATATCTTCTTACATTTTGTGGGTTGCCTCTTTGTTTTGTTGACTATTTCCTTTGCTGTGCAGAAGCTTTTTATTATTTTTTAAAGTAAATTCTGTGTGAAATATGGGGCTTGAACTCACAACCCCAAGATCAAGAGTCACATAATCTACCAACTGAATCAGCCAGGCAAGATTTTTGAAGCAAGACTCCTGAGGAGGCAAAAGAAGTTAAGAACCATAGCACAGATTGAGAAATAAACCTGAGCAGAAAAAAGGCCAAAATTTTTATTGAGATAGGAGAAAAAAAAGAGGGCAACATGGTAAACATTCAGCAGGTCCTCTGTAAAGCATAAGAATGATAAAATCAGAGCTAAGTGTCATAAGTAACATTAATAGTCTCTTATGCACACTAATACTAGCTCTTCTTCTAATGTATATCAGGAATGTGTTTCTAATATTTTATTATATTAATGTATATTAATATTTTGTTGAGATAGGTTAGAACTAAAACAAAGCCCCTTCTCTAAAACTGTCATAGTAGATCAGAGAGATGGCCCAACCAGGACTCAGAAGACCCAGGTTCTAGTCTCAGCAGGACGATATATGCTTTTGGGCCCACAGAAATAATTAGCCTTTGTGAACTGGACACATCTATAAGAATATTTAAGAGATATAATAAGAACATATGTTGATTAGCTATGAAGTGGTAAGGGAGAGGAAAAATTAAGAATGACTCCCAAGTTTCCAATTTTATTTTATTTATTTATTTATTTATTCTTTTTTTTTTAAGATTTTATTTATTTGACAGAGAGAAACACAGCCAGAGAGGGAACAGGGAGCAAGAGAGGGAGAAGCAGGCTTCCTGCAGAGCAGGGAGCCGGATGTGGGACTCGATCCTTGGTCTCCGGGATCATGACCTGAGCCGAAGGCAGTTGCTTAGCCAACTGAGCCACGCAGGTGCCCCCATTTATTCATTTTTATGCGAGACAGAGAGAGAGGCCTGTGGGGGTAAGGGAGGAGGAGCAGAGAAAGAGGGAGAGAGAGATTCTTTAAGCAGACTCTATGCTCAGAGCGTGGAACCCAGTGCTGCAGGGCTTGATTTCACGTCTCTGAGATCATGACCCGAGTCAAAATCAAGAGTCAGAGGCTGCTTAACCAACTGAGCCACCCAAGCACCCCAGTCAACTTTCTAATTTTAAATAACTGGATGGATGGTAGAAATACTAGAGAGAAAATAATTATGAATTATTAGATATATTAAGATAATGTATATATTCAACCTACCTGTGAATTAAACACATTCTATAAAAGATATTAATGTTAAGAAACTGTTACATAATGTTCACTGAAAATAGGGCATGTGTAGAATAAATGATAATTAGCTATAATGGGAAGCCAAACTACAGTACAGTTTAATAGCAAGTAAGGTCGGTAGAAGAAAAATAAAATAATCTTACTGTAACTTAAGAGAAATAACAGGAGTAGATATAGGGGATTTTTAACAATTTAAATTTTCCTATATTCTTATTTATCCTGAGGTACCATTGGTCTTATTATTTAACTCACCCATTATTTCTTCTGAAACAATGGCATTATAGTAAGAATAGATAAATATAATCCTAGAGTACTATAGATCACTGAAATGTTGGTTGTTTTAAACAAAATAAGTATCCAATCAAGTTAGTTTCTAGATTGCTGTTCTCCCGGGCACTGGTTCATCATTTAGAGCTGTCAAAGGGTCTTGTCACTCACAAGCTCCTGTGATATGCAGGACTAACTGTTTGCAGCCCAAGGCATTTCATGGCCCACCTGTAAAGGCATCAAGACAAGCATCTTCTGAATTATCTGATCCCTCTAATTCTTCTGTATTAATGGCACAATAATGGTGTTTTAAATTCTTTTGTTTTATGTTAATAATTCTCATTCACCTGCTGGATTTTAATCAAGTACTCGCTTGACCTATGGATGATTCAAATTATTTTCAGATCATCTGTCTTAGTGATTTTCCAATGCATTTTTAAGGTATTCATATTTTCAATAACATTCACTAAAAAGCATAAAACCATATTGATCTTTGGTCCAAATATCTCAGAAATCCATAAACATGAAGTCTTTTCCAAATTTCTCCAGCCTATAGTGACCTGGGCACCTTCAAAATCCTTGAGAGCTCTTCTGAATGGCTTCTTTATGATCTGCAGTTTTCCATTGTTTACCCTTTCTAACCAGCTTGAAGTTCCAACTAGTGTGACGACCTCTAAGGGCACAAACTGTCTCATGCCTTTTTTTTTTTTTTAACATTCCCAGTACATAGCATAATACTCTGCATATTTTTTCAAATGTGATGAAACATTAACTGATACTATATTAAGGTGGGATGGCATTAGGGTTAAGAGAAGAGCCTCTGGTAGTATGCTGCCTAGCTTGAAATGCCAGCTCTGCTCCGTAGGAGCCCCATGACTATATCAACGTGCTCCTTGGTTTTCTGAACTGTTAAATAGGGATAATGTTGTACCTATTCACTGAACTTTTGGGGAAAGAAACAGGTCAATATGTCAAGAATTTAGATCAAATCCTTGCCATATAGAAAGTACCATGTAAATGTTTGCTTGACAATGATAATGACCTCTCTTCAACCCTTTTGAGCTTAATTTATTCAATAATGCAACACTGCTATATGTAATATACATTAACCAGTGTTTCCTCCAGAAAAAAAAATCAGGAGCATCTTCTCTTTTATTTTTCTAGAATTAGCTACAACTGCCCCTAAGACATCTATGAACAGATTAACATCAATGCTAGATTGGCAGGGAAGTTTGATCAGCTACTTGGTGACCTGTTGGAATGTAAAGTAATGGTGGACATTTGCCAAATAAATATCATTTTTCTTATTTATAGTAGGCTGCACACCAGCTTGGAATCCAGTGTGGGGCTTGAACTCATGACCCTAAGATCAAGACTTGAGCTGAGGTCAAGAGTCAGACACTTAACTGACTGAGCCACCCAGGCACTCCAGATGAACACCATTTTTAAAAAAGGAAACTAACCAATATAGAGGCTTAATATACTATTAAGATGCAGACCAAAGCAGTGTAAAACACTATGATAACAAACACTGTAAAGTCTTTCAAGCCCACCTTTAGCAGCACTGTTAGTAGTACTTCTGGAATATGGCAGATCAAAATGATTATTCTAGGAAAAAGAAGAAAGGGGTCAGGAAGAAAAAGGGAAAGAAGATAAAGAGGGCAAAGAATGGTTCCAAATACTGTAAGAGATCACACTGAAATAATGCAGAGGTAAAAACAAAAGTATCAGTTTTCATCTCCTACTCCTCATAATACCCAAAAGAAAAGATAATGTTTAGAGATATGAATGTGAGAGTATTCAAGAAGAAAATAAGGAGAAATTATAAAATAGAAAAGAAAATATTGAAGTAGATATGAGGCACCCATATCATTTAAGCATCTAGATAGCCTTGATAGTCTTAAGTTTTGAATATCACATTTTATGAAACATGCTATGGTCAAATATATTTTTAAGAACCAGAAATAGAAGATTATTGCAGTGGGAACTTTTAAAATTATTCCTGATGAACCTCTTTGTTTGTCTATCAGAAAAGTAATGTATATTCCATGAATAAAACTTTGAATAAGTGCTCAGGCACATGTGTACACATGTATATACATGCGTACTCACACACACGTGCAAAAAAACTATATGCCCTTTACATCTAACCTTTATATACACTATGGTATTTGCCTTTCAGTGTTTGGGGTTTTATTTGTTTGCTTTTATTTAGGTACACATCAGTGAAATATTACACAAATATTATTGCAAAGTGGGTTTGAATGTTTCATTATGCCATTTATTTTTAAATCATTCCTTATTATAGAAGTGAAACTATTCAGAGGTGCCTGGGTGACCCAGTCAGCTAAGCGTGTGACTCTTAGTTTCAACTCAGGTCCTGAGCTCAGCTCAGGGTCAAGAGAGGAGCACCAGGCTGGGCTCTGGCCTGGGTGGGGAGTCGGCTTCTCTCCCTCTCCCTCTGCCCCTCCTCCCACTCATGTGCACTCTCTCATGCTCTTTAAAATAAATAAATCTTTAAAAAAATGAAACTATATAGGAGAGGTATTTTTGTGCCTCAAGGTAGTTAAATGGATGTACAGATAGAAATACCTCTAGCCACCTTTTTCATGGTGCATAAGTAAAATTGTTCTTTGATTGCTGGCTAAGGTCACTACTTCAGAACTTGGAGCTATTTTCATCTCTGTGTGTTCTGCTGAAGTCAATCATTGTGCATTAAGTATTCGGGACTATATTGCAACAAAGGGAGAAATGGCAGAAGAATTTTAACAAACTGAAAGGGATCTGCCACACACAGTCAGGAACAGGGAATGTGTATTTCTGAGCGAGTACATTCTGAGCAAGAACTCCCCAAAATTATGTTCACCTTCTAACTCCTCTAATGGAGAGTCGCTGCCAATCTCTGGTTTTCCTGATTCCAGGCCAGTGTGACCTACATACAGAGGAACTTTTCAGTTAAAGGACACTAGGAAAACAAAGAAAACCAAAACTCACTGTGAGTGCCAAACAAATAAAACATAGCACCCTCTTGCTATGAAATCGAAAATTGGTCACCAGGAAATGCATGTGTATGCACAAAAGGCCAAAAGAAAATTTACCAAAAATATGTTAAAAGAGGTTATCTTACATAAAGATAGATTTATGCATAAGGGACTCTTAATCTCAGGAAACAAACTGAGGGTTGCTGGGGATTGAGAGGGAAGGGATATGGTAGCTAGATTATGGAAAAAATAAAAATCAATTAAAAAAAGATAGGTTTACAGGTGATTTGGGTTTTCTGCCTTGTAAATTTCTGATATTGCAGAAAGAACATACTGTAAGAAGACAGAATAATGATTATTTTAATAACCTAGAAAAGAAAAGAGATTAAGATAAAATTACCCATAAGGTTAGTGTTATTTCTCTATGATTAGATCTCAACAGAAGTCTCTGTCTCACAGTCCTTAAAATTCAAAGTTCTTACCAAGAAAAGAAAAAAAGGACAAATTCAAAATTCATTGAAAGGAATTCATTATAGGGATGCCTGGGTGGTTCAGTTAAGTGTCTGCCTTTGGCTCAGATCATGATTTCAGGGTCCTGGGATCGAGCCCCACATCAGGCTTACTGCCCAGTGGGAAGTCCGCTTCTCCCTCTCCTGTGTGCTCTCTTGCACTCAAATAAATAAATAAAACCTTTAAAAAAATCATTATAGAAAAAGCTTTTCAGTGTTTTTGTTTTATTTATGTTAACATTTGTCTGGATCTAACTAGGCCAGTACCTCAATTCCTAAAGTTCTTGGTTTATCAGTATGGTTCAGTTAGCCCAGATTAACAATTGTGGAATAGTCTTATTTATTGGCACTAGCTTGAAATAAACGAGTTGGGTTTTTGAGAAAGAGGAGACAAAGAAGAAAAGGCTAACTCCCATTGATGAAAATGATATCTAGCCAAAGATAGCTTTCTGATAAAATACTATGCATTTAGGAAGTGATAGAAAGTAAAGTTTTTTTGAAAAATGACCCCTAAAATAAGAAAATAATTAAATTAATATTTAACAATTAAAATTTAAAAACAAAATTCAGAAACCCTAAGGCAATTTCTAACCTGAAAAATCATTAAGAAGTTAATAGCTTGATAAAGTTATCATTAATAAAATGGATTCCATTCTTTCTGAATTGTTTATATTTTTTGGAATAAAATTATATATGCTGTTTAGCATAAGTAATTTCCAAATATATTAAGTCTCAGAGTCATCTGTGTTTGGGGGCTTTTCTTTTTTATGTTGTTCTTTATTGTTGTAGTTTTTGTTTAGTTTTTTTTGGCCCTGTTTATACCAAATTTAAGTTCAATTATTTCTTCAGTGGTTCTCACAATGAACCTTCTTCAGGGAAGAATGAGGGTAAGACCTAATCACATTCTCCTTGCATTGCTCTGATGAGATTTATATTTAGACCAGGTGTACTTTCAGTCTTAAAGTTGAATGTGGATAGGTCTAGCAGGCCATAAATCAATTCTGGGTGCCCTCCTTTTGAATTTTCATTTACACCTCCTGTTTTGCCCGTGAAATGTCCTAGTAAGAAAAACAGCCCATGCCTCATACCAACAAAGGGAGGATAGTTAGGAGAGAAGACCCAATTTGGAGGTCTTATGCTGGGGGCAGGTGAGGGCCCTATCTTCTGTTTTTGTCCCCTTAATCTCAGCTATTAGAATTTCCCCCACTTTTTGAGGGATTTTTAGAGTATAAATCATAGCCTGGATTAAATGATTACTCTGCTAATCCTTACAAGGACCACATTTTCTTTGAGAAAAGAAGGAAGAGTGAATGATGATAGAATTGCTGTGAAACACTGACTAGAAAAGACCGTCCTGAGGTCTCTGAAATATTTGCTTCACGAATTTACCCAGCGTTGCCTTCATGTGCCCTTGGTCCTCTTTGCATTTATGGCGGGAGTCCAGTTCCCACATCAATAAGAGATTGCCAGCCCCAAGGTCTCATAAGAAAGACAAGTTGTGTACACATGCGCCCCATAGCCCAAAGCAGGACCTTTCCATCCGGGCCTCCCCTGAGGTGGGCTGGCAGGCTGGACCGTGGACACATCCCCAACACTGCACTACATCATCTGACCTGGTTTGCCTCCTCACTTCAGATTTCAGGCCTCTCTGCCCGGGCCCCAGTCTGTTTAAACTCACACTAGCACTTCAACAAAACCGTCATATCTTTATAACCCTTTTCAAATGTAAAGTTTTCAAAGATTTTTTTTTCTTTGGGTAGGACATATATTGAAATAGCCATATAGCATTGCCCAGTAATAAATAACTCCTTGGAAAAAAAGAAGTGCTTAAGATGGATATTCTGCAAAACTCCAGAATTATTTTGAAATCACATTTTTTATCTACCATTTTTAGAGCCCATTTGATTTATCCCAGCTTGGCATATTAGAATAGACATGGGGATACAAACAGCCTGATAGTTAAAATTTTGTCTGCATATGAATCTCCTCTGGCTTCCTCCTCTGCCAGGAAAATTTTTCCTGTTGTCAGTCAACTGATCCTAATATCTTCTTGGAACAGAGCAAACATTTTAAAGTGCAAAGCAAAAGTCCTCCCCTCCCTGGAGAGAAAACTTTTTTTTTTTCCTTGAGCTGTTGCTGTCTTTAAGAGAAATGACTTTAGCTGGTTCGGTCAGATGATAGCAGACACACTTAGCTCCATATAAAGGAAAATGTTTGAACACCAGTACCATCGATTTCCAAGAAGGTTTATTTGGGTAACAGTTGTTTAAGAAGATAATCTGAGTCATAAATTGCATAGTGAGTAAATCCCTCTTAAGCAACAGCAGAAGCATGGTTTGGTTATTTTGAACTTTATATCTTTGCTTTGAAAAAGTCCTATATTATTATGCATTTTGAAATATTTTATGAAGTTTGGAACTCAGGCCTCTCGATCACAGACTGCATTGCTTTAATTAACTGATTGCTTCCAATTCTTTTTAGAGTTTTGGTCAAAATTACTTACTCTGGACCTAAAGAAGAAAATGAAGACAGGACTTTATCTTAAATCTTAGTTAAGCATTTTGTTTTAAGGTAGACACAGAAAGTCTTTTTAGGACAGCCTTATGGTTAATGATCTAGAGTCTCTAATCTTATTTCAGCTTGGATCCCACACATTATTTTAACTGTTGGCTAAACATAAATTGATAGAAAATAGTCACCAGTGAGAATAGAAACACAGTAGCAATGGTCACTGAAAAGAGATTTAAGTCAAAAAAAAAGCAAGTAAACCCCAAAAACTGTGACAGAATGTCGATACAGCTCTTCATTGATCGTGTATTTTAGAAAAATGAAGTGTGTGTTAGGAATGATTCATGGGCTGGATAGGAAAGTGGTTGGAGGCTGGTTTAGGATAGAGAAAGAAACACAGGAAACAACAATACAGGATAGAAAGAATAAGTTCTTGTGAACTTTTCAAGGTTCATTATTAATTTAGTCCTAAAAGGAATAAAATATTTTGGCTTAATTTAAATAAGACCAGTGATAGGTCCCCAAAATGAGATGATAGAATTATTTCAGAATTAATCAAGTATTATTTGAAGGATGTTTCGGCAATAATAGCTATATTATGAAGGGTTCTCCTGAGGAACAAATCCAATAGGAGATATGGGTATTATCTCTCTGTCTCTCTATCTATCTCCCTATCTATTTATCAAGAGATTTTAAGAAACTGATTTATACAATTGTAGGGGCCAGAAAGTCTGAAATCTAGAAGGGAGGCAAACAGGCTAGAAATTCAGGGAAGAGTTGATGTTGCAATCTTACGAGTCTAAAATCTGTAATGTAGGCCAACAGGTGGGAAGCTCAGGCAATGTTTCCAGGTTGCAATATTGAGGCCGAATTGCTTTTTTCTCAGGAAACCTCAGGCTTTGCTGTTAGAGCCTTTAACTGATTAAATGAGGCCCACCCACATTATGAAGGGTAATCTCCTTTATTTAAAGTCTACTGGTTATAAATGCAAATCACATCTAAAAACTACTTTCATAACAATATCTAGACTTGTGTTTAAGTAACTGGGCACAACAGTCCAGCCAAGTTTACGCATCACAATAGTTTTAACAACTGCCTTTTGTACATTTTGGTCTCTCATTGTGCCTAAGTATGAGATGATGTATTAAATATGAAGTAGAATGCTAAATAGTACTGGATTTTCCTGTGCCTCTTGGGCTGAGTGTGTAGGGCGGGGAGTTTGGGCCATATGCACAGTATTACTGGTGTGTTTCTAGTTTACACTGGTAAAATAAGTATATGCTGCCACAGCATTTCTCCTACAACCTGCAGGAGAAATAAAAATAACCTGATTGAATATACCTCCAATGATAACATTTAAAGAACTCCACTCCAGATTCTGAACAATGACTAATCTCTTGGAAGGGAAAGGACTTAAACATAAAAGACATAAATGGTCCATTAGGCTATATGACTGCAGTAACCTAGGCATTGATCTTTTGTCCTTTGTTTTAACACCAGCAAGATAAAAATAATATATTAGAAATATCATTCACACCACTGGCATCGATTTTCAAAAGTGATTGCTTATAAACTTCAAATGCCTTGTTTTTGTTTCATTTTATTTAATTTTTTGTTTTTGCTCATGTTTATGTTTGCAGAGTGAGTCATTCAGTTGGTTGAGTAGTTGATTTTTGAACTCTAATACTTTATTTATCAAGACTCTGAATAAAAGCACCTACAAATATAAATGGGAATTTAGAGAATGATTTTGAAGAAATTGATCATAGATTTTAGTTGATTTTATTGAAAATCCCATATCTTAATAAGGATAAACAATTTCACTGGCTTCTATAAAATAATGCAGTTTTTTTTTTTTTCTCATCAGTATTCACCTGTGTATTGCAATTGGATGATAAATAGCATGATGCTCACAGGTGAGAGATCTGGGTCTCACAAGGCTAAAGTCAAGCTGTCATCAAAACTGCATTCCTTCAAGAGGCTCTGAGGGAGAATCTGTTCCCTCATCCTTTCCAGCTTCCAGAGGCCACCAGCGTTCCCTGGCTCAGGGCCCCTCCCTCCAGCTGCATCCAGCAGCAACATTAAGCCAAGCCCTTCTTACATGGCCATCCCTCTAGTTCTCTCTCCTCTGCCTTTCTTTTGCACTCCCACCGACAAGAGCTACAAAATAATACATTTGTGTTCTTTTAAGCCACTAACTTTGTGATAATTTTTTATAGCAGCTCTAAAGAAATTTCTATAAAAGAAAAAAATAGGAGAAAGACTGTTAAAGTATGAAGAGGATAAAATAATTCTTAAGGATAAAGCTAGAAATTTCTTTGTATGTATTTTCAAGTAAAACAAGTTATTTGACAAAATAAATAAAAAATAAAGAATCCAAACAAGTTATTTGCCAACTGAGCAAAGAAAAACAATGCTCTTATTTGTGTGCTTTGACTGTAATAGGGATAGATGTCACTCTGAATACCTGTAAAAAGAGATATGAATATATACGCTACCAAATTCAAATATTTAAATTGCTAATATGATTCTCTATGTATGACCAATCGAATAACACATGTTTCTCCATCTCAAGGTCAGTGGATTAGCAACTTTAACTCCATCTGCAACTATAATTCCTACTTACTTATGTAACCTCAGAGATTCACAAGTTCTAGGCTTTAGGACATGAACATCTTTGCAGAGGCCATTATTATTCTACCCTGTGAGTTAATAATTTTTGAAGCTAGGCAATGGGTACATATGGGTCCATTATACTATCTATCAATTTTTATAGGTTTTAACTTTTCCAAACTAAAAAGGTAAGACATAAATAAATTTAGGACCTCATATCATCCAAGGAATTGTGTCTAGGAGACAATTCCAAATTCAGTTACAACCTCATTAGTATTCAGCCTCTTGGGAAATTTCCATATTTATTTCCAGTGAGCTATCTGAAAAAAGATAAAATAGTGCAATAGTTTTAAAACTTAAAAGTATAAAAATATAGACATACATTTTGCTTCCAGCAAACAGCCCTTCCTCAGATTTAATCCCCCCCCCAGGAAAAAGCTTTAAAATAATTTTTAGAAATAGTCATTACTCATAACAGATTCTTAGAACTCCTAGGTTTGAAGAGCTCTTTCATATCATCTGGTTCAGGTACTCTCTGACACAGGACTTTCTGCCAGGTGATTATCCACATGTTTATTGGACATCTCCAGGGGTGGGGGTTGGGAGTCACATGCCCCAAACTAGTTTATTTCATCTTTAGACAACTACAATTATTAAGATTTTGTGCCACCAATAACTAAGCTATTGAGAATAAGTATAATAGTACTTCCACATAACACTCTAGAGATGTTTGAAAGTAGCTCAGATGTCAACCCTGAAGCTAAATACCTTTATTCCCTCTGGATATCCATGGCAATCCAAAATAGCTAAAGAATAAAGACTGTGTCCCTATGGAATATTTTATTGGAAGTAAACTTGTCATTTTAAGTGAAAATTCCCTAACAACTTGCCAGGGGCCAGCCCCGGCAATGGTCGGAACTGAGAGGTGAGGAAGGCGTCGCGGCTTTCGAATGAGGAGACCGAACTGGAAGGGTTGTATGGGGATCTCCTGAAAACACTGTTCTCAGGGCTCTTTATTTATAGTACAGTGCTACATATAAGAACAAAGAGTTTCTATTTAGACCACAAAGTTTCCTGTAAGCTATGATTCATCAATCTTGTGTGACAGTAGTGCCCATGGAGACCCCAACTATTACACAGAATGTTTTGGTTAAAGTTTAATCTAAGGAACAACCAAGTAGAGACAAATCATACTTTCTCCCTCCCCCCTAAATGCAGGGAGGTGAACAAGCAATTGGGTGGTTATGAGATTTTTATTGTTTAAACTAAGTTAGTGACAATGCAGCTACCATACTACTGTGATTATTTTTTTCATTACCTCAATAATCATCATGTTTTAAAAGCATAGGGTGAAATTTTAGGCTTGACATGAGCAAGCTAAAAGTAGGAGCAGAGAAAGGTTTGATAAGGAGAAAAGTGTTTTTCAGAACTAGTCAGATGGAAAGGGAGAACAAAGCAAGCAAAGTTACATGACCGCGACTCTGCTTAACTCCCTCACTTTGAGGGAAGGTCATGGCCTTCCGTGCCTTGCAGAGGGAGCCCATATCAATGACTGTGCTTCTGGTCCATGGCAACAACTCATTTATCTGATAAGTTGAATTATATAATACATGGGGAAAATCTAGAGAAGATTTTACTACTCCAAAAGCCAGCCTCACAGATTTTCTGGGATTCTTACCTTCCATAGATAGGCTATTTCAATTGGGTGGTAAATAACCAGTTTTGTCGTGGGATAGTCCTACACATAACTTCCCTGCATACCTATGAGCTATGAGCACAGGTGACTGGATTAGGGAGGTCAGAGGAGCTCAAAATGGTACAAATGAAGCTTCAATTTTTACCGAGACCTTTCATTGTGTAAGAACAGTTGAATCTCTGCTCTGCAACTTGAGAGAAACTCATCTCTTTCCATATATTAGCAGATTTTAAAACCAGTTTTATCTTAAAATTTCACATAAGTTACAAATTTCACTTTTCGTTTTTCTAGTACCTGGTTTGACAAGATTTGCCGAGAAGCTTAAAGTAACACAATTAAACAAGAGGCCATGGCCTTACAATTTAAAGCTTTTAATTTTATTACCTCAGGAAACAGTTAACATGGAAATGAAATAGGTGGGAAGAATTGTTCAGCTGACTTAGGGGGCTCATTTTTCACCACCTTATAACACCGTTAACTGCCTCAACTTGGTCAGGCCCTCAGCTGTATGGGTGATTGAAAATAGAAACCAGGGGCGCCTGGGTGGCTCAGTTGGTTAAGCGACTGCCTTCGGCTCAGGTCATGATCCCGGAGACCCGGAATCGAGTCCCACATCGGGCTCCCTGTTCAGCAGGAAGCCTGCTTCTCCCTCTCTCATTCCCCTTGCTTGTGTTCCCTCTCTGGCTGTGTTTCTCTCTGTCAAATAAATAAAATCTTTAAAAAAAAAAAAAAGAAAAGAAAATAGAAACCAGTAAGGGCCCTGGTTGAGACATTTTACCCAAAAAGCTAGTCAGTGACTTTTCTAAACTGAGGTATTTTCCCCTCAATGCCTTGTTTTATACTTCTGTTGACTCTGGGCATAGTAGCTCCTGGTGGGAATCCATTGTTTAGTCCATTTCCAGAAAGGACCACCTGTGTTCCTCCAAATCCGAGACTTACAAGACCACTTGACTATTGGCATGAATCATACACAAACCCGCAGGCCTGACCAATTATTTAGTTACTCAGGACATCATGAGAAACAGGTGACCTTCAGTTCTAGTCTGCTGCATCATAAGCTGCTGCCACACTGTGCTGTTTTCTACCATTTCATGGAGATATCTACCAGGAGCACTTTCAGATTATGTACAGCTTTTATTAACTTTTGCCTCTGAGGACAGGACTCTGTTTTGGGCCAAGAAACACAAGCTCATACAGACTACTGTCATCCTGTCTCTCTAATGTTTACACAAAAATAGAGTCAGATGACTGACATCAGAATTAGCTTCGGTCAGGCTGATCTTTTAACAGAGCAGTTAATTTTTTCACAGTTTGTATTCTGTCCCCTCTTCTTTTGAACTTGCCGCTAAATAATCTTAGAAGCAGGTCTGGATATACTCAGTTAAAGATCCTTTATAATAGAGAGTATTTGGCTGGTGCACTTTGGGCCTTGCAAACTTAGAATAGCCAACATGGGCAATTCCTGCTTGCTAACTAATCACTGTCAAAAGGAAGAGCTACATGTCAACCATTCTAAAACCAAAGTTAGTGTATTCATTAGAAGAATACATTTTTTATCTGGCTTAAAAATAACAAGCCAAGCAACAAGTTAAATTATTTATTTGGATCAGTACAAAAGTCATGAATAAGTCATCTTAGCAAATATCTGGGTAATAGACTTATTAGAGACAGACATTTCATGAGGGCTTTATTAAGATTGTATTTTGATGAAGGAAGCATTTGTTTATACCTCCTTTAAAAATTATTTTCAGGTTGGGACACCTAGGTGACTCAGTCTCTTAAGCACTGACTCTTGATTTGGGCTCAGGTCATGATCTCAGAGTCGTGACATCAAGCCCTGTGTCAAGCACCATGCTTTGTGTAAAGTCTGCTTGAAATTTTCTCTCTCCCTCTGCCTTTCTGTCTGCTGCTTACTCTCTCCCCTGCAAAAAAAAAATTCAAGTGAAAAGTTTACCGACTAAGCTATAAGAAATAGGATATCATGACAGCTATCACCCATCTGTCCATCTGAATAAATGACTTCAAAAATAATTATTCTGAAAAATTCTGGCCCAGTGGGCACAATTTCAGCTCACTCAGCATAGGTTGCCACTCTCTCTTCAACTGGTTCTTTAACTTCCACACAATGATGAACTTATCATTACATCCTTTCCCTCATCTTTTCTCATCTTTCACCTTCCATTTTATTCATTCTCTATATACTGCTTAAAATTCCGTATGTAAATATTTCTAATAAATGAGTGGATGGACAGAGGGATGGACAAATTTGTCCTACTTAAGAATGAACCTAAGCCCCATCTCAGCATTTATTAGCACACACTCCTAATGATCTTTCCAGCTTCATCTCTTGACATTTCTCACTACCCACCGCACAGGCAGACGCCAACACACTGAAGTGGTTACAACTCCAAAAACATACAAGTTCCTCTTTGGGACACATTTCTTTTTTTTTTTTTTTTTTGGGGGGGGGGGCCACATTTCTTTACCATTTGGAACCTCATATTATTATCAGACAAATGGGAATAATATCTGTCTTATAGAACAGCTATAAGAATTAAAATCATTAATTTATGAAAGTTTATAACATGGCATTTGGCACACAGTAAGTGCCCAGTAAATGTTACTTGTTATTGGCATTGCTGCAGTAGTGACTGCAGTAGTGACGATCATGTCCATGGCTTTCCACATACTTTTTTTTCTTCTGCCTAAAACACTGCCTTGTCCACCTGGTAAATTCATGTTTATTTTTTTCAATGAGGCCCTCCTTAACCCTATATGGAAAATTAGGCTCTTCCTTGTCTGTACATTAAAACATTTTCAAAGACCTTCTGATGTCTTCATGTATTTCTTTTCCCCACTAGCTTCTTAAGGTGGGGGACATGATTTCCTTAAGGATGTCCCTGACACTTGGCATGGAGTAAATCATAAATATATGGGAAAGAAGGAAGTGAGGGAGGGAGGAAGAGAGAAAGGAAGAGAGGAGAGAAGAGGGAGAAAGGAAGGGAGGGAAGGGAGAGAAAAGGAAGAAAAGGAAGGGAGAAAAGAAGGAGAGGAAGGAAGGAGCCAGCAAAAGAATGAATCCAGTTCTCTGGCAGCCACCCTGTCCTCCATCATTTCTGGAAGATCCCCAACAGTGATGCATTGATCTCATTTACAAATTCTGTCAGTACGCTGATTAACAGTTCCCAAGTTTATCACTCAGGGCATAAATAACTCTGGTTCTGGAAGATATTAATTCATTTGCAGTGACTAATTTGCCTCCTATTTGATGATAATGCCAACTATTGACTAAGGCAAAATCCCTCAGCTTGCCAACCAAAAAAAAATCACTTATTCAGAAAATGGCTCATATAAGAAAGAAGCAGCTGCTTTTGCAATTGACACAAATGAGCCAAAATTTGTTTCTCTAGAAAAAAAAAATCATTCCAATGATTCATTTAGCTTCGGTGGTGAGGTTTTGGTGAAGATAAGAGAAGTGAAAATGAAGGATAAGGCGGTACCAAGAAAGTAAGCGTATCGATTTTCTTCATCATTTGCTTTCTCTTTGATGATTTTCCCTGTCTAGATTTCCTACGTTATAGATGCAGAGTTCTTATTGATCTAGCCTGTTATACTGGAAAAAGAAAATTCAATCAGAAAAATAAAATTAATTGTAAATTGGAAACATTTTCTCATAAACAGCAACAGTTTTTCTCCCCTGAAGTGACAAAGATCTTTTTTACAAACATCCTGTTTTGAAGATACTGTTCATTGACAATAGAACTCATAAAGGTGAGGAAAAGTTTCCATTTTAGGAAACAATATTTCAAGGCTCTGGAAATGCTCCAATCTTAAGTTGCATCAGATAACCTGTTGGATGATCCCAAAAGTAATAGGGTTGCAATTTTTTTTATGGTAAAAAGATATGTGGTAACTAAAATGTAGATGAGGTTGCTATTCACACACACACACACACACACACACACACACACACACACACAAAACACACACACTCC
Source organism: Spilogale gracilis (assembly GCA_004023965.1). Taxonomy (NCBI): domain Eukaryota; kingdom Metazoa; phylum Chordata; class Mammalia; order Carnivora; family Mephitidae; genus Spilogale; species Spilogale gracilis. The sequence continues at coordinate 3,169 of PITA01016886.1, read as the reverse complement.
AATTTTCTTGCCACCAGTGGAGGGAGTGGCCAAATGTAGATTGGAAACTCTGCTTTCTTCTTTCAACCCAAGTGCTTTCCCACACCAGTGTGTTTGTGGGGCCCAACCATGACTGAGGAATTCCTCCCTCTGGAGCAGACTTAGATCTTTTCTTAGGAGCGGGTTGCACTCTCTCCTTTCTACTTGCCACATCTCCTTTCCTCAAAATTACCAACGAAGAAACCATTTATGATTATCCTTACTCCACTCTTGTTTACATCTTCAAATAAATGTGTTTTCTGTTTGTTTGACCTCTGACCCAACTTTGGCTCTTTTATAATTATTCTTGTCACTTTTGACTCCTTTTGTCTCATAGCCAACTGCCTTCCCCCCTACCATTCTTACTCCCCAAATCCTACTGCAGGCATGCACTTTCTATCCCTTCCAGCTTATCTTACACATCAATCTATGTTTCCTAAGTCACAATTTAGAAAAAGGTTGAGTTTCTTAATCTCTTAAACCCTTCGCAGTCTGGCCATGGCAATCTAGCTTTCCAGCGACATCACCCCCCCCATTTGGACATTTGATCACCTCCTCTCTCACCTCAATGTTCTCTAGATCAATAAAGGATATGACCAGCCAGCCAGTTACTCAAGTAAAAACCCTAGGAATTATTTTTTAGTCCTCCCTTGTACCGCCCACTTTCAATCCACCACCAAGCCCTTGACACTACTTCCATAACATCTGACTAATCTGTTCATTTGAATTAACACCTACCTGAACCACCGCTATCATTCAATTGGCCAACTACAGTACTTTCCATTTAGTCTCTTCTTGCCTCTCTTCAATACAGTTTCCATACATCTGAAGAGAGCTACGTTAAACATAAATCAGATCACATCACACTCTGTTTAACCATCCAGTGATATTTCTTTCTCCCTGGAATAAAATCCCTTCTTCTGCCCCTATGTCATCTGGCTCATGTGAACCTGTTTGACTCCAGTCTTTACCACTTTAGCATCTCCCACTATGCACCAGCCACACTGGCCTGATGTTCTTCTTACATGCATTTTCACTGAAAGCCTTCACTAGCTTTTTTCTTCTTCCAGTAATACTTTTCCCTGTAAATTTTGCATGGCCACTATCTTTGTCATTGACCTCTCAGCTTAATATACCCAATATCAAGTAGCTGCTAGAGCACTGTCACCACACCCTGCATAGCACTTATCTGATACTTCTTTTTAGTTTTTTGTTTGTATGTTTCATTTCTGTCTTGTTCACTGCCGAATTCCCCCATATCTACAACACGCTTGGCTCTCAGCAAGTGTATGTAATGGACAGATAAACCTTACTTTCCCATCGCTCTGCCCAGTCTATGACACTGGACAATATTCCTGATGGGGAATGATAGGATTAATGACCAGAGGTAGATTGGGTTGGTATGGAGACAAGAATGCTGAGGAACTGTAAGAGAGAATGACTTGACTACAGGGGACCATCTTTGTTGAACGATAGTTAAGAAATGAGGTCATTAAGATCGTCAACATCAAAGTAAGTTTGGGTCAAATCTGATATGTTCTAGAGGCCCCTTCTTAAACCTACATAAACACAGACTGTGAATTCCATGAAGTCAATGATGTTTGCTTTGGTCACTACTATAAACCCAATGCTTAGTACACACTGGGTACTCAATAAATCACTGAAGGTCTAAATGAATGAATGAATGAATGAATGAATGAACATGTTGTTGGAAATAGTTTATAAGACCAAATAGAGATAAGATTATAGAGCAGAATTTCTTAAAATCTGGACAACAGATTATTTGTAAATGCTTTCTTAAAATGCAGTTTCCTGTGCCTTTCTTATGACCACTGAATCACCTGAGGTTGGGATCAAGAATCTAATTGTTACGAGTTCCTTTGTTTCTTCTGTGCACACTAAAGTTTGAATGTCTGCCCTGGAAGAGGTGAGATGATGACAAGCCCTACAGTAGGATCTGTATTTGAGGTAATTTGTGAATGAGGAGAAGTTGCCAGAATTTTTGCAAAGTATAGGACAGAGTCAGAATGACTATTTCTGACCTAGCAGACAGAGATAATGACAGTGTCGTGGTAGAATATAGGAGACTCATGCATCAGTATGAAAAGGCCTCCTCTTTTAAAAACATGGAAGGTAATAGCTTTTTACCTTTTGGGAAATGATGTAAAGGCATGTGTAAGGTGAAATGTGAGACTAAGCTAAGAAAATTATGTGTTCCCAAAACCATGGAAAGTACTACACTATAATAAATACCAAAGGTATTCCCCTGCATTCCATAGTGTGAGAGTGCTGAAGACAAATACGTCTCATTTCTTCTTGTCAAAACGTATATTAAAGGCATGCTACTCCTGTTTATTTCATAGTGAAAGCATTGCATATGTCTCAGTAAATAGCTCTTTGTGCAATAAATCCTTGAAATTGGCTTCCTCCCAGCCATGAACAGATATAACATTGGAGCAATGCTAGAAAGCAAGGAAGCAATGCCAGAGATCTAATTTGAGGAAAGATCTGAATGCAAATGTCTCCAGCAAATAGTAACATTTTAGGAAGTTGTTCAGTTTTCCATAGTTCAAATTTTAGTCATTATCCTTAGACTTTAGACTTTAAAATCCAAACTTTAGAATAAGTTTTTTTTTTATATATATATACAGATGGACTGAAGCCAATGAATGCTACTCATGAGAAAAAAAAATCTTAAAACATGGAACTACTTTGGGCACCTGATAGCCTCTGTATTTTTGTGTTATGGGAAACCTGACATTTAGAATACCCAGTGAGTTAAATACCCAAAAGTAAATTAGCCCTTCCCGGCATGATGGATAAATGTTTAATATAAGCGTGTAGACTAGTCATCATAAAACCTCAAGTTCCTCTTGTCAGTTTCCAGTTAATCACTATCACATGAGAGAAGTAAAGTTAAGGAAGGTCAGCTGGCAGAACTGAGTATTGGAACATGCCAACAACTATACCCACGAGACTGCTTGCTTCACTGTAACCATCTTGGAAGCCCTGATTTTTTATTTGAGTTTGTTGCAAAAGTAAAGATAATATCTTGGGAGATTCTATATAGAATTGTTCTACAGATAAGACCTTTCTGTTTTTGCTCTAAGCTGAGTAAAGAAGTAAGGTTGATGCCAATTAAAAAAAAAAA